>JAKCPI010025682.1:0-41332 GCA_023213315.1 Euborellia annulipes | reverse complement strand
GAAAAAATCAATAATCATAGGCATCAAATTCGAAACAAATAAAGAAAGAGAAGCATATTTGAAGAATAAATTTAGCTAGGTCCCAATATTTGATTTCGAAGAAAAGCTATCAGGTGCCGAAAAAACGAGAATTTTTGAAAAACCAACAAAAAAAACTCAGAGGTCTGAAAACACAAAAACAAAAAGAAAACTGACACCTTACTATTAGTAAAAGAATTAGATTTTCGGTTTAACTGTGGTTTATTTGTAAAAATTACAACGTTTCGGCCACTCATTCTGTGGCCTTCTTCAGGTACAATTCAGCTAATATTACAAAGGTTGTTACATCTGTGACAATCTCAATTGAACTGTTTTTTTTTTTTTTTTTAATTTATTTGTAACAGATGTAACAACCTTTGTCATCTTAGCTGAATTGTACTGCCACAGAATGAGTGGCCGAAACGTTGTAATTTTTACAAATAAACCACAGTTAAACCGAAAATCTAATTATTTTACTAATGATAACAACTGTGAAAGCCTAAATCCCAAAATTTGACACCCTACTAATTTGAGGTCATCGAGATTCGTATTGTCTTTCACATATTAAATCAAGTTCAAGTCGAGGAGCCAAAAAAAATTCACACATTTTTAATTTGCTACAACTTTGATCAATTGTAATGTAATTAACTTTTTGGGGGTGCGATGCGAGACAAAGCGCCGGAGACCCCGATTCAGGGGGTATCCCATCATCTCATATTTATAATATACCAGGTAATAATAAATATGAATTCTTTCATTTACAATTGCATAAATCTGAAAATATTAAATTTATTTAATGATATTAATTACTCAAAATATAATTTTTATTCACATTAAATGTTTATTTTTTTCTTAATTTCCTAAAAAATGAACACCTTTTCATTTTAATCAGACATTATTTAGGATATTTAAAATTTCTTCAAAAATAAAACAATTTTTTTTTTTCATCAACAATAAAAAAAAATTTGTTTTATTCATCAATCAATCAATTCAACAAATTGATTTCTTTCAAGTTTTTCCCTATTTCATATATGGACCCAGTTACGCATTAGTGTGTCAAGCGCCAAAAAAATTAAAAATTGAGTTAAGCACGGAATATTGTTTCAAATGCTATAATTAATAGTATTTTTTATGAAATATGTCTTAAAAAAATTTATATTTAATGTTACTTGAACAATTGACAAAAAAAAAAAAAAAAAATGATATAAAATCTAATCAAAACAATGTAAATCAGAAAAACTTTAAAGTTAATTTTCTCAAATCTCGGTACCTGGCGCTTGACACACTAATGCTTAACAGGGTCCATATAGGGTAAGAGAAAGTAAAAAAAGAAATAGCTGGCTTAGAAAAGTTACGGCATATGATTAGGGAGAAGCACTCCCGTGGCACGTCCGAGTCAAAGGCCCTTTTTACTTTTTACTTTCTCTTACCCTATTTATGAAGTAAGCTTATATATAGAGATAAAGTATTGGCGACCATGTCAAAAATTCGATGTCGAGATTTGATGGATATTCATGTTTTAAGGTTCAAAAAAATGGGTCCCGCAAATTGCGCTGTATGGGTGTGTGTGTGTAAAGATTTCTAGCATGAAAGAATTGAGCTACAGGATTGAAATTTTATATTTAATTTAGGTACCCTCCCGGACACTCAAAATAAGCCTTTAAACAAAATCGGCCAAAAAGTACTAGTACTTTACTGATGTACTTATTTAATTTTTTTCTATTTTCTCAAAATTCGCTCCACCAACATTGTTTAAAATTCAAAAATCACTTAGTTTTTACATGCTCTTCAAAATGTGTATTCTCATTTTGCCCTAAAAGTGTTGTGAAGTAGACTTTACTTTTGAACTAAATAGGAAAAAGTTAAGAATTTTTCAGTTTTTTTCGATTTTCTCAAAATTCGCTCTACCGAAATTGATTAAAATTCATAAATCAATTATTTTTTACACACTTTTTAAAATGTATATTCTTACTTTGCCCTTAAAGTCTTTGGAAGCACATTTATTCTTGTACCTCATAGGAAAGATAGGTTGGTTGCCATGGTAACAGAATATATAAATCTTTTTCTTTTTGGATTAAAATTCATATAAATTAACTATTTTTTTAGATGGTCTTTAAAAAGTACATCAGTAAAAATTTTTCGTGAAAATTGCTTGAAGTACACGTATTTAGGGGGGGGGGGGGATAGGGACTGCAGTCCCCTCTCCCGAAATCCTACAAGTGAAAAGAATAAAAATGAAACTGGTCAAGTAGTAGATATATCTACATAAACTTGGTAATATATGTCACATTAAATTGTATAGTGAGCACCACAATTAAGTCCCCACCTGATAGCTTTAACCTTAAGTATATGGTATAGTATATGGTGTATAGTGAAATAATTTTAATGACTGAAAAGGTAAAACGTAAAATCTGGTACAGAATGATTTTATTTTACTTTTTCAAATTTAAAATTATTTTACCATTTACCATATACTTAAGGCAAAAAGCTATCAGGTGGGGACTTAATTGAGGCGCTCACTATACAATTTAATGTGACATATATTACCAAGTTTATGTAGATAGATCTACTACTTGGCAATTTTCATTTTTACTCTTTTCGCTTGTAGGATTTCGGGGGGAGGGGACTGCAGCATCCACCCCCCTTAAATACGCCACTGTATGAGACCAAGGAAAGGAAAAAAGATCGTTCAGGCCTATTTCTAAATAAGCCAAATCTCGAAAATAGATATAAAAAGCTTTATATTCAAATGCATAAATTGTAATATTGAATAAAATTACTTTTTTTTCTTTATTTATATATTTTATTGTATATTGAATTATTTACTCCTGGAGTGCAGTCCCCAAAAATCACAAATGATTTTTATAAGCCTATAAGCTTAATAATTTTTTTAATTGCCTTACTCGATACAATCGAATTTACATCTGCGATCAATAAGGATTAAGGATTTATCATATTATTTATTAATTTAAAAAATTGAAGTCAATTATGCACATATCAATATTAAACATAATAGATATTTTCAATAATCTTAAAAGATCGGATAAAAATTGATTTTCCCTCATGCCCTCTCACCCCCACCCTTGTTTAAAATGAAAATTATTAACTTTAATGGGCATTAATATATTATAAACATTGCAAACAAAAAATACTCTCTTTAATTACTCTGAAAAAATTACATAATGTTTATTTATATTTAACAATTGAGTATTATAATTGATTAATTGACTTTAGATGTTATCAGGGGAAGTTTTGTTTTGATCAATTGACGGCTGCTTTCAATTAATTAGTAGCTGAGGATCTATTATTTATGGAACGGTGAATAGTAGTCACTCAAATCCAATAATGACTTTGAATAATTTAAACAACTCTATATTTTCAGAAAAAAAAAAACAAATGGATGGTCCGCAATCATTCTGTTTTTCCAATCATTCTTATTTAATATACACTCAACAAAATTGTCCAATCCTTAAATATTCATAGAATAAATAAGATGCCTGCCTGGTGAATGGGGCGAAGGCCGGAAGTGCATTAGCAAATTGGATTTGGCCTCTCTCCATTATTTAATATCTAAAAAACATCTTATATGATATTTCTATTGAAAAGTAACCTTTATTTATTTATATAAATCATATGTTATTCACTTTTTTTCAATGAGAGGAAAAAATTGTATTTTATTTTTCAAAATTTTTTATTGAAATAATTTTTTTTTAATTATAGGCCTACTGTATTTACATCTAAGATTATTAGATAATATTTCAGATTAAAAATAAAAACTCTGTGCTTGTCACACCAGATTTTTTATGTCGGCATATATTTGGTTTCATACATTTGAATTTATAAATATGGGAAAATATTTATTTTTTGTTACCATGGCAACTATTTCTCCTATCTTTCCTATGAAGTACAAAAGTAAAGTGAGCTTCAAAAGATTTCAATGGCAAAATGAAAATAAAAATTTTAAAGAGCAATTCAAAAATAATTGATTTTTGAATTTTAATCCAAATCATTTGAGAAAAAAATCGAAAAAAACTGAAAAAGTACATCACTAAAGTAGTAATACTTTTTGGCCGATTTTGTTCAAAAACTTATTTTCAGGCTTCAGAGGAATGCCTAATTTAAATATAAAATTTCGACCTCGAAGCACTTTTCGTTCTTGAGATATTTTGTTCACAGACAGACCATTTTGCGGGACCAACATTTTCGGACTCAGGGGGCCTCAAAACGTGTATATCCATCAAAATCTCGACATCGAATTTTTGACATGAATCCAATACTTTGTCTCTATATATATATCAATATATAAGCTTATATACATATATACATAATAGAAAATAATATTGATAAAAGCAAAAATAATAAAATCGGGTGTGCACAGATCACAACTTTCTATTACCGAAGGTGTCCTGTCTCACCAAATTTTTTGTGACGACATATATTTAGTTCACGACAGTATGGTACAATAGAATTCAAGATGTAAAATATATAAACATGGGAAAATGGGAAAATATTCATATTTTGTAACCATGGCAACCATTTGTTAATAAAATTTAGATAACATGAAAACTTGAGACTTTATCCCTTCAAAAAAAAAAAAAAAAAAAAAAAAAAATTATTTCCTTCAAATAGTATAAAACAAATCTACTTTATAACTTAAAAAAAATTTTTGATAAATCACTAAAAATTTTATTTTAATTAAATTAAACTAAATATTATTAAATTATTAATTAATTAATTATTAGCCTAATTAATTTTATTAAATTAAAATTTTTAAAAATTTGTTAGTGATTTTATCAAAAATTTTTTTAGTCTATATAGGCAGGCCTTGTATAGTAAATTTGTTTGATACTATTTGAAGGAAAAAATATTTTTAAATTTCTTTATTTTTTTTATTTTTATTTTTTTGAAGGGAGGTTACTCCCTTCCCCTCCCCCCTGATTCAAATTCGTTCCGACGCCCCTGCACACATGTATGTGAAAGCCAGCTTCTTTTTAAAGAGATTACTCGGCCCATTTTGGTTTAATTTATATATTCCAGTTAACTATTTGTTTATTAAAGTGCCTACAGTAGAAATATAGACCTACTAGAAATTAGTTGAAAATAAAATTAAATTTTTTGTACTTATAGCGTAAATATCTAGACTTGGGGTTTGAACCCCCAAAACCCCCGTGGCTACCAGTGAATATTCGGGTATAGTTCAACAACTCTGAAAAGAAATGGAGGCGCTCATGCGTGAACAATAGAAGGCAAAATTTATTAGCCCCTCGGTTACAAATTTTAGTTATTAAAAGGAGTAAACTAATTACGTCTGTGTAATAAATAGGTTTTATTTAATAATAATAATAGAGTTAGTCTCATAAATATTAACAGAGAGATCCCTTATTTGAATATTAATATATAATAGCTAAAACTTGAGAGTGTAAATGAAATTTGGTATAATTTCCATAATACAAAAATCTGATGTGACTGGTCATCCAGCACACAACTTTCTCTTACTTTCAGTAATCGACATGAATACTTTCTATATATATTTAATGAATATATAGGTAAGAGAAAGTAATACATCAAAAAATTGATATGCGACGTTTTGGTCCTACGTTGGGAACACTCTCAGTTTCTTAAATTCAATAAAAATATAATAAAAAAACTTTTTTAAAAAAATGCTTTTATTTAAATTGAACTAAAAAGAGATAAATAATTTAATTGTTCTTGTTGAAATTGTTGAATATTTATGACTCAAAATAAAAGCGTGGGGCGCACAGTGATAGCTTAAGGAATTGTATATACTTAGAGCCTCGGAATCACTTCGAAGTGCCCCACGCTTTTATTTTAAGTAATAAATATTCAACAATTTCAACAAGAACAATTAAATTATTTATCTCTTTTTAGTTCAATTTAAATAAAAGCATTTTTTTAAAAAGTTTTTTTTATTATATTTTTATTTTAAACTTTTTAGTCTTTTTTATTATAGAGTATTAAAAAAAGAAGGCAGGATGCGTGAAATAAAGTACCACATTAGTTTGGTATATTTTGGTGAAACCCAACTCACTATTTGCGTCATCAAAATGACCCTTAAGCAGGGGCGCCGGAACGAATTTGAATCAGGGGGGGGGGGGCAAAAAATTTTTTTAGAAAATTAAAATAATTTAATATGTTTAAATAGTATAAAACAAAAACAAATCTACTATAAAACTTTAAAAATTTTAAATAAAATCACAATTTTAATAAAATTAAAATTTTAAAAAAATTGGTAGTGTTTTTATCAAAAATTTTTGGAAAAAATTTAGAAAAAAATAAATTTCTTACTCTTTTAATTTTTTTTTAATTTAGAAGATTTTATTTTTCAAAAGTAAAAATATATCATTTTTAAAAATAAATGAAATAAAAAAGAAATTTTGCCCCCCTCTGACCCCCCTGTAGGATGCCAGGGGGGCAATGTACCCTTCCCCCCCAGTTCCGGCGCCTATGCCCTTAAGTATCAAATTTCACACCCCTAGCCCATCGGGAAGTGTCCTTAACAAAGACTTAAAGTTCGTGATTTTGAAAGAGTAAGTTAAATAAAAGCATTTAATAATAAGTAGAAGTAAAATATGGTTTAAGCATACATTTAGGAAAACTTAGCAATGTTTGGAAACATGCAAGAAATAAAAATTTATTGTTTTATTTCTTAAAGTTCCAACTAAGGCTCGAACCAACTCTTTCCATATAAGAATGCCAGGAAGAGGGGGCCTAGAAATTTTGGGCAATTGGGGAAGGGTTTTTTTTTTTAATATAAAAAAAACACACTTTTTTTCATTCACACCCACAAACACACAGTCTTTTCGTCAACTTAGGCCATATAAGACTTTATTCGATAACCGTTATTATGAAGTTTCGGGTTGACCGACTCGGTTTTTTTTTTTTTTTTTTTTTTTTTTTTTTTGAGAAAATTGAAAAAAACTAAAAAACTACTTCAGTAAAGTACTCAAAGTGTTTTAAAGACGAGTAGGGATATGGTATCGAAAAAAAGTATCGATACTTGTACTTGATATCTATCGAAAGGAAAGTATTGATACCAGTAAGGTATCAGAAGAAAAGAATCGATACCAATTAGTTATCGAGTATTTCTTAATATCTTTACATTTAACAGTAAAACCAAGAGATGCAGTATAAAATATAAATTCTTTCCGTTTTATATTAATTTTATATTTTATAAATTAAGCAATAAAAAGAATCAATAGAAAGGATTGATTCTATATTTATTCTATATTTCATAAAAATAATTTAAAATACAAATTAGATAAAAAAAAATTAAAGATGAGTTCACTTCTTTTAGTCACGGACTGTCCCAAGCCAAGCGAGGGAAAAGCCACTTGGATCAACCAACAAGAATGTTTCCCTCTTTGTTATTTCTATTTAATTAATTAAAACGTGGTTTACCTGGTGATATCGAGGATGAAAAGAAAGGAGCAGGCATGGAACACTCAGGCAGGTGATGTGTCGGTATCGTGGATTGATGAGGAAGGAAGCATTATTTGATGATATAAGATGTAACCGAATCACAAGCTTGAGGCTTACTGAGGCGGCGACGGCAGCGCTGCCACCGCCGCCGCAGTCGTCGTCGTCTTCGTCTCAAACCGAACAAAGCCGAACTCTCCCGAAGTGCAAGTCGGTGTGTAATTGAAAGAAACCGGTTTGATTGTTGGATCTATTTTTAATTTCAATAATGAAAAAAATATAAAAAATAAAATAATTTTTTTTTAATAAAATAAATTGAATACAAAATACATTTTTAATATTTTAAATGAATAAATAAATAAAAATCTGGTGTGACTGTCGCACAGCACACAACTTTGTCTTACCTTCGGTAATCGAAAGGTGTGTTCTGTGCTTGTCACACCAGATTTTTTGTGTCGACATATATTTAGTTCCCGACAGTATGGTACATTTGAATTCAGATGTAAAATTTATAAGTATGGGAAAATTTATATTTTGTTACCATAGCAACCATATCTCCTATCTTTCCTATGAAATTCAAGAGTAAAGTGGTCTTCAGAAGATTTCAATGGCAAAATGAGAATAAAAATTTTTAAGAGCAATTAAAAAATAATTGATTTTTGAATTTTAATCCAAATCATTTGAGAAAATTTTGAGAAAATCGAAAAAAACTGAAAAAATACATCAGTAAAGTAGTAATACTTTTTGGCCGATTTTGTTCAAAAGTTTATTTTCACGCCTCAGAGGAATGCCTAACTTAAATATAATTTCAACCTTGAAGCTCTTTTCGTTCTTGAGATATTTTATTCACAGACACTCACAGAAACACAAGGGACCTCAAAACGTAAAGTACTACAACTCAAGAGTTCCCAAATAAGTGACCTTCCTTAATTTTTTTCTATACCGCGAATAGTAAATATTAAAAATTTGAAAGAAATCGGTATAGGGAATACCGAGAAAAATGGAAAAAAGTACATCAGTAAAGTACTAGTACCCGAATTTTCCCAAAGATGAGACCTAGCGCAATTTCATATTAGTGCTGGAAATAGTAAGTTATTTAAAATATGAAAAAAATCGTTAGAGCCGTTTCCAAGTACAGATGTGTTTACAGACAAACCTACATTGCTCGTTTAATAGTATTATATATATATATATATATATATATATATATATATTGGGGCCTAGGCATTCTTATTTAAGCCATTTGGTACCCAAATGGCTTAAA
Source organism: Euborellia annulipes (assembly GCA_023213315.1). NCBI lineage: Eukaryota > Metazoa > Arthropoda > Insecta > Dermaptera > Anisolabididae > Euborellia > Euborellia annulipes. The sequence continues at coordinate 32,613 of JAKCPI010025682.1, read as the reverse complement.
TAAAATCATCGGACTGCCTGGGAACCGAACCCTCGATCCTTGGTATACAAGGCAGACGCGCTACCAACTACGCCAAGCCCGAGGGCTAGGGGGGGAGGGGTTACTATAATTTTGTTCAATTCATTTTAATAGTGAACAACGTTGAAGTAAAGTCCCACTAAGTGAGAGAGTTCAAATTAAACACATATATAATATTCAAAAAAAATTTTACTTTTTGAAAATGGTTGACAACAAATAATTTAATTATTATATTAACAGTTTCAGAAAATATTTATTAACTACAGAAGTGATTTTCTGCATTTCTTCCCAGTTATAATATCGATCACTTTAACTGGATCCACAGTGACGTTCCACTGAACTGAAATCATGGCCAGCGCACTCAGTCTATTGGCGTCACACTTAAACACTTCGATGTTTAATAAATCCAATGCCGCAGAATCAGTGCTACCCTGTGTTATTTATAGCCTTGCTTACTGATGGAAACTAGAGTAAGTGCTTTTCGGTACACGTTAAACACGTTATTAAGTAACTCTAGTTATTTACTTAATAAAACAATCAATATAGATTTTGAAGAAATTATTTATTTATTTTTATTTATTATAGTCCATGTACATAAATAGGCAGTGTACATAAATAAAATAAACTAAATAAATAAAATGTCTAAATAAACCCATGGAAAAAAAGATAATTTATACATTTAAATAATTGTAATCAGAGGCGTTATTTGGGGAGGGAAGGGGAAGTCAGAGCCTCCTCCCCCAAGAGCTCTGATCTTTTTTCATTTTTATATTATTCTAAATAAGATATTTCAAAATATAATGTATATAAACTGAAAAAAATTAATTATCTTTTGGCAAAATTTGATCTATTTTCAAGTAAATTTTTGAAAAAAAAAAAAATATAAGTTTGCTTCCCCCAAGAAAAAGTTGAAATGACTCCACTGATTGTAATAAAACAATCCCTTTTCAATAAAACATAGGATATAATTTTAATTAAATAACTTTTAGCCAAATTTGAGATACCTATTTGTAAGTAAAGTCGGAATAAAAAGTTTGCCCACCCCCAAGAAAAAGTTGAAATGTCCTTGAGAGCATTTCTCAAACAAAAACAAGTAATAAACATACCAGGTATTTGAAACGAGCATTTTTTTTTTGCGGACACACTGAAATTTTGTTCCAAACATCGAAAAAAATTCCCTGGAGGTTACAGCCCTTAATCGAGCCTTCTTGATCGATGAATTTTTCACATGTAAATCATTTTTTAATTGTTATAGCTCAGTTCGGTTTTACAATTTTTCATTTCGATTAGTCGCAATCTGTAGTGTATTAGACCCTCTTTAAAATGCCCAGTATTGTTTTATTGTTACTTGAACCGTTTCGTCGGTTGGCTTCGAAAGTCCAATTTCCATAAAAATTGTCATATTTTTTTTTGTTATTAACAAAACGGCTGAAGACACAATAAAAAAACGTAAGGAAAAAATTTCAGGAAATTAAATTTTCTACAAAAAATGACCTATGAAATATTTAGCTCAAGTGCGCTATTCACAAGTTATATTCAGTACAATGTATTTAAGAAATAATACAATCTTCTTCTTCTTCTTTCTTCGCCTTAATCCTGCGGCGCATGGGTTCTTGCATGGGTTTTTGCGACCGAGAAGGAATAGAACAGGCCGGCCCGTCGCACGGTCTGACGCCTGTTGAAAATCTAGAAGGGAAGAGACTGATATGCAAAGAATGGAAGCACTGCCAGTCCCAGCTAGGGCAGCTCGTGGTCGCCATCCACGTACCCACAAGATGTGGGCCCCTGAGCTAATTTAAGAAATAATACAAGAAAAGTTGAAATTTAATGAATTTTTCAATTCCCAATATATTAAACTGAATATATCTTGTGAATGACGCACTTGACTAAATATTTCATAGGACATATTTTGTAGAAAATTTAATTTCTGCAAACGTTTTTTATTGTATCTTCAGTCATTTTGTTAATAACAAAGAAAATATGACAATTTCATGGAAATAGAACTTTCGAGGCCGACACCGACGAAACGGTTCAAGTAACAATAAATACTGGACAATTCAAAGAGGGTCTAATATACTACAGATTGCAACTAATCGAAAAGTAAAATCATAAAACCGAATGGAACTATAACAATTTAAGAAAAAAAAAACAATGATTTACATGTTATTTAAATTGGTAAAATTCAGGAAATACTTAAAATTAAAATTAAGGGCTGAAACTTGGAGGGAATTTTGTTTTCGATGTTTGAAACAATATTTCAGTTTAGAACAAATTACTGATGTACTTTTTCATGTTTTTTTTTCTCTCAAAATTTGCTCCAATGATTTTGATTAAAATTCATAAACCAACTATTTTTTTATGCTCTTTAAAAAGTATATTAGTGAAATTTTTCGTGGAACTCTTTTGAAGTACATTTTACTGATGTGAAAGCATTCGTAGCTCAGCGTCATCATCATCATCGAGTGGTCAAGTTGGGAACTAAAGTGCTAAAAGGAACTAAATATATCTCGACACAAAAAATTTGATGTGACAAGCACAGTACACAACTTTCTCTTTCCGAAGGGTAAGAGAAAGGCGGTCACACCAGATTTTTTATTTTATAAAGTTAAAGATTGGGCAATCTTAAGATGTTTAGGGTACGGTTGAAACAGAATTAATATCAATCTCTCCTTTCCAGGAGAGATAAATATTCAAATTGTTATATAATTTCATACATACAATGGCAAAAAAATGGAGCGGGCCCCCGTCTATTCTGGGCCAACCTGCCCCATCGTCATATTTGAAACAATTTTTATTTCGCAAAAATCCAGTTGAGGTTTTTTAGTTAATATGCCATGGAGAAATAATCCTTATGCTCCAACCTTTAAACATAGTGCTCACTCGTTATGCTCGAAGTAACCAAAAGGTAGATAAAACAATTTTATTCAACTAGTACAAATTTACTCCAAGCTTCAAAAAAACGAATAAATGACCCTAAATCAAGCGACTTTGCTCCGATCGCTATACTTGATAGTTTTAACTTAGCACTGTTAACAGTGCTCATTTGTAATTTAAGATTTTCAATTGACTATTTATTTTAATAATTTATAACAACTGAAGATCTAAATTTTAAGCAAAATTATTCCAAAAATTTCAATCAATTTACTGAGATTTTCACTTTTATTTCCAAATAATAAAAAAATGTGATATTCAAAGGGCTTTCAGAGAGCAACTTTCAAAAGAACAGCCTTAATATAATAATAAGTTCCGGGGTGACCGAGCCGGAGCTCGGTCTTTTTTTTTATATTGATAAAATTGTAAAAAACTAAAAAAAGTACATCAGTAAAGTACGAATACTCGAGGGGCGCGAATTTGATTTGTATAGAAGAAATAGGAAAATATTTATAACTATATATATAGAGATTTGAAAGAAATATAACGAGACAACTTGCTCCTCAATGGAATCATCAATAAAAACACCAAAATAAGAAATAACAGTCCAGGGAGAGTTTTGAGGAATAAATAGCAACATTACTGGGTGGTTACTTAGAGGAGACAGTGAGTGCCTTATAAGAAAACTTTAATCATGAGATATACGTAAAAGAGTTGCCCAGGAAATGCGTCAGCCTGGAGACAATTAAAAATTATTATTTTCAATAAAATTACACTTTTCACACTTTTTTCTCATTCACACTCACATTCACACACACATTCATACAGTCTTTTCGGCAACTCAGGTCATTTAAGACTTTGACGATAACCGTTGTAGAGAATATATCTATTGTGGGGTCAGGCATTTCTATTTAAGCCATCTGGTATCCAAATGGATTAAATAAAATCATCGGACTGCCTGGGTCCGAACCCGCGACGTTTGGTATAGGAGGTAGGCGCGCTATCTACTACGCCAAACCCGGGGGCTTCAATAAAATTAATTAATAATTAGTATTTTAATAATAGAATTTAAATAATAAGTATTTTTCTACTAATTGGCCTTTTGACATTATTAAATTAAATACATTGTAAATAATTATTGATATAAAAAATAAATTTACAAAATTGCGCATTAATTAAAATTTAATATTCGTGGAGAGATAAATCTGTGGGTCCAGGGTAAAGAGAGGGAGGGTTTGACCAGGAAGCAAGCCCACTAGGCTTTGAACATTATAAAACCTTTAAAACGAAAATTGGAAAAAACTAAAAAAGTACACCAGTAGAGTACTAGTACCCGAATTTTCCCAAACATGAGACCTAGCACAATTTCATTTTGGGACCACAAATAGTATATATTTAAAATTTGAAATAAATCGTTAGAGCCGTTTTCGAGAACTGATATGCATATATATAAACAAACAAACAAACGTACATTGCTCGTTTAATATAATTAGATAATAAAAATATTATTAAATTAACTAAGATCACATTTTGTATTAATTGTTTATTAAAAATATAAACACTGTACAACGTTTCGTCTGCTTATTTTGCAGTCGTTTTCAAGTACTTGCTCCGACTCAGGTGAACTAACCTATAAGGGACCGTTACGTGCATCGTGCGTTGTACAGTATTTATATTTTTAATAAATAATTAATACAAAATGCGGTCTATAATTAAAAACTCTCATAATAATAATAATTGAGCAGGCTCGGGGATAAGCTGCGGATTACGAATCATGGGTTGCTATACAACTCGGGGTCAAATCTCAATTGCCGTGAAAAATTTCAAACATTTCCGATGTCTCCTACGTCTCTCTGTAATTGGAATTAATTTCTGTTGAGAGATAGGAAAATTAAAATTAAATAATAATACAAACCACAAAAGCTTTAATAAACATTAATAATATGAGTTTATTAGTTCGTTAATTTCAAGTGGCTTTTCGGTCTTTTTTTTTTCAACAAATTTCAGGTGAGGAATGCATTTTTGGGTTGATTTTGTCCGTTTAAAATTTGATTTAATTATACCCGATTAATAATTTCCTAAGGACGATCTAATCTTGAAAAATTCGTCTTTTCTAACTTCCCTTTAATTTTTATTTAAATATTTAATCTTATTCATCACTTTAGGTTAAAAATTGAAAAAAATATATACAGTCTATTTAATAAAAAAAAAAAATATTTTGATTATTTAATTAAATAAATATTAACTTGATTAATGTTAGACGTCTAGTATATTAGTTTTATTTGAGGACAAATGATATTTTCCTAAGTCGTCCTTTTTTTTATTTAAAAGATACTTAAATATGTAATTAGCGATGTAAAAGACATAAATATGCTTTAATAATAATAATAATACGTCTGTTACTCCCCGGAAAGCTTAAAAATGTGCTCGACATGACGAATGTTGTTCGATTCCGGCCGACGAAGTTCTAAGCGGATGACCCAATTTCATCGGGCAAGGGCGTGGGCTCGGTTCCCATTGGCCGGCAAACAGTTAAGCCACGCCTCCTCGCGCTCTTGCCAGCCAATAGGCGTTAAACATTGTGGAGGCGTGGCGGAGACATGCGTGCCTCTTTTCAGGCCCAGCATCCTCCAGTTTTACTTGTCACATGTAGTTTGTTACTAACATCAGCCGGACGAGCAGTTAATACAACAGTGTAGTCACTTGGCTTGCTTTGCATTCAACCTCACAAGGTAATGGTAATATTTCCTCTCTTTAGACTTTCTAACCATTGGAGCGGTGCACTAAATAACTTATGTACCTTTTTTTTTTAAATAAAATTTGAATGTTCAAAACGTGTGCGCATCTCTCGAGTTAAATGAACTAATTAGAATATCCAGTGATTGTATATTTAAATTTTATTGGTGGTGTGAATTGAAATCCTGTGTCGGATGGCATCCAAGAAAGGGTGACGTTTCAGCAATTCACGTTTACGAAATTCTCCTATTTAACTAATCTGACAGGTTGAGAACACATACACTTGAGGAACTTCGCTTGAGTGATGTAAGTAATATGAAAAGAAGCGAAAAAAAAAATTTGTTTTGCTTTAAAATTTAGATCAGTTAAAAAATTATTTATCGTCAAATGATTTAAGATCGAAAATTTTTATTAGAATGAACTGGGAATTTATTCAAATAATTATTAGGAAGTTTACTTCTTAAGTATAGATTTTTTTCTGGGTTGTTTTTCGGACCTGCTGGTCATTTAATGACCGAACAGTCGTCAGAGAATACAATCCTGAAAATAAATTTAAACTTTTTAAATAAACTTGCTAATAATTATTTTACTAATACTCAGGCCTTTTTTTGTTGCCAAATTATTTTCATTTGCGACGCGAAAGTCTCCCAATGAAATGCACTTGACGAGTCCCAAAGAAATTTCTACAAATTCTAGACTGTGTGCGAATATTTCGTTCAATATTTTGGACGCACTGTTGGTCTATTTTTGCTTATTGTCATTTTATTATATAGTAATATACCTAAATAAATTAATATATATATATTATTAAATAATATTTTAGTTTGAAAATTTTGATTAATTTATCTTAAAAGACTTTATTAGTACCAAATATACAAATTTTATAAGTAGAGTTTGTTATTTTTTTTTTTTGTTAAATAATAATAGAAATAGCATTAATATATTTTTAATAGCTGTAAAATAAACGAAGTTTCCATAAACATTTTTTAATAGCATTAATTTGCCATATTTTTATTTAATAAATTTTTTAAGTAGTTCTAATAAGCTACTCAGAGATATTCAGTCTTTAAATGCGAAAATCCGGCGGAACGAGATCCGAATACTCGCCATTAAAATTAAAGCCTCAAAGTTTATTTTCTAAAGTATCTTTTAACTTTTGTTTTTTAAATACCAGCATTTGAAGTATTGGCCTTTTCTAAACACTAAAAGTATTTTTATAAATAGAGAGAAATTTTAAAAATTTAAAATTCTCCTTTTGTCTTACAACAAAATTGAAACAAAGTGCCAAATATGCCCAAATTTTTCCTGTTTAACACTAAAAAATCGACTGACATAATGACGTGGGCTAATTTTCCAAATTTCAAAAAATTCTAATTCTAAAGATTTTTAAATTTCAAAATCTCTATTTCATATTTAATTTGACTTTTAAAAATTCACTTATTAGGCCTTTGGTTTACGGGGGTAAAGTGATGATATTAGTCCCTCGAGATGTGACCACGTGGAGAGTAACATAAATACAAATGTACTTGCTGTTATATATATATAACAGTTACACATTATATAGTATACTATATAACAAATATATACGTACTAGTGCCTAGTAAAGAAAGTATCCTTTGAGGGAGGGGGAGGGAAGGCAGGTGCAATACTTTCTTTTAAATTTTATATTGTTTTAAATAAAATATTTCAAACTGTATAAATTGTAAAAAATTAATTTAATTAAATAGTTGTTTCTTGGTGGCTGGATATTATGGTATTATATGACGATGTGGTATATGGGCAGCCAAGGTGAAAAAATAAAATAAGTATTTTTTATCAACGTTTTGGCTGCCCATATACCACATCGTCATATTTAAATTAAATATCTTTGATCAAATTTGAGAGACCTATTTGTAAGTAAATTTTCGGTAAAGTCAACTAAAAGTCCGACGACTAGATGCGTTTATTAGAACGATTCTTTTTTCTAAATTAATTTTTGAGAAAAGGAAAAAAATACATTAAATTTTTTTATAATATTTAAAAATCGACTGTTATTGCAAATTTATTTTTTTCAAATGAATTTTTTGGAAATTAAAAAAAAAGTCTTTCCTCCCCAAGAAAAAGTGGAAATACCGCCACTGATGATGATTGCAAAAAAATCTTTCTGAATTTCGAAATACACTTTTCCAAAAAAATAGTCCCTTTGCCTCCATAAGTACAAACAGGGCTGCAGACAGACTTGACGGGCCCCGGGTCTACTTAATAACACGCCCCCCCCCCCCCCTAAAAGTTTTTTCCAGTTTATAAAAGGCTATTGTGGCCTTCATGCCAACAATTTTTTACACAATTTTTGAACAGTTATAGGCCTCCATAGCTTATAATATTTATTTAAATAAAAAATTTATTTAAAAATTTGTCAAAATATGAGCTTTAAGGAGCTCTCAGGGAAAAAAATTTGAAAAAAATGATTTTTTGATTTATAATTTTTAGATTTTGAGCTTTAAGGGCCCGGGCCTCAGAAAAAAAAATTTCAAGAAAATGATTTTTTTTTATTGAAATTTTAACAATGAAAATTATTATTTTTTATTAGAATTTTAAGGTTTGAGCGCAAATGCCCCGGGCCCCCTCGGAGGGTCCGGGCCCCGGGGATATAGCCCCCCTGCCCCCCCCTGTCTCCGGCCCTGAGTACAAAAGTAAAAAAAAAAAATACTCTCGAAGCTAAAATTTAATATTTAAATTAGCCATAAGGTTTTCAATAATCTGTTCAATCTTCTCATATTAGATTTCGATTAAATTATCATTTTTTGCCCATTATAAATTAAATACTCGTCCGGTTTTTAACTTTATTTATTTTAAGCCATTAAAAGTTCTAGTGCCAGGCAAAACATCATTAAGCATTTTGTTCTTTAATAGGCCTAAGTATTTAACCCCATATGTATCTTAATTGGGATTAACCAAATGACTCTCTACTTTCTTGCTTTGTATAAATTGCTGCATATATTATTGGAAGACAAAGAAAGAATAGTGAAAGCAACAAAATTTTTTTGTGAAGTCGCGCCCTCCCCCAAGGCCAAGAATTGTTGCAAATTACTCTTTGCTGTTCTTAGGAGACTTTTCGATGGCGGATCAGGACCCTAGCTAGGAAGGGGGACGGGGAGGGGAGGCTTCACCCCCAGGTCAGATCGAGTTGGCAAAATAAGGTTTATTTAATTGAAATTAATTAATTTTTTTTTATTTATTTATAAAATTTGAAATATTTTCTTTTTTATTTCCATTTATTCAAAAATAAAATTTATTATTAAATAACACTTTCTTTATTAATTTTGAACTGGTAACCGTTGGCTCTAGTTGAAACATTATGATTTAATCAGAGAATTAAATTCAAGTAAGAAAACACAAGGTTTTTTTTGTTTCAATAATTTACTTATTTATTAATATTTCGACGTGTCGAAATACGTATCAAGTGTTTATATTAATAAATAAATTATTGAAACAACAAAACCTTGTGTTTTCTTATTTTTTTTTATTATAAATTTTTTTTCATTTTATTGTATTTTAATTTAAATTGTAAACACAGAAAAAATCATTTGTTATTTGTAGGGTCCGACCGAAACAAGATTTTCAGCCGAAACCGAAACCGAATATTCGGCCTCAACCTTAGTTTCGGCCGAAACCGAAACTTGTATTTCCTATAAAAAAATTTATATATATATTTTTTTTTTGAAATTTTTTTCCCCTCCGTGAAAATCATTTTACCTTTTTTTTTAAGACTCAAGTTTCGGCCGGCCGAAAGTTTCGGCTACTTTTTGGCCGAAACAGAAACTACGGCCGAAACCATGATTTTTGGCCGAAACTGGCCGAAACCGTAACCGAAACCGAATATTCGGTCGGTTTCTAGTTATTTGACTTTCATAGAAATCATTTGTCTAGTGAACATTTTGTTTATAAGAAATTAGTCAAATTAAAATTTCGCGAATATTTAATATTAGGGCCTATTTCCAAATTTACTATAATTGTAAAAAAAAGATACCTCTAATTAAACAATCTCAATGATAGAAATATTATTTTTGTAGGTAAGATTTGCTTTTTTTTTAGGGACAAATCTCATGGAAACTCATCGAAAAATTTTGCCCACTAGTATCGGATTCTTAATCCCCTTCTGTGGTCTTGTGTGTAATTTCACCCTCGAATTAGAAGATATTGAATAGAATTTATTAAGAAACCTCTTAATTTAGAGAATAGAGCGGACGGAGTGCGTACAGGAATTTTCATTTTAATACTCCAAGAGGAAATAGCCTCAGAGCAATTTAATAAATATCTTGATAATTATTTTAAAGAGATTTAATAAATTTTTAAAATAAATTGTACGGCGATTTTGAGGGGGAAATCACACCCTAGGCTTCAGAAGGGAGCTTTCGTCGATAGCAGTCGGGTACCACAGGAAGAAATTTTTAATTGAGGGTCTACGAGGAATCTCCCCCTTAAAACAATGTTCCTAATATTTTGGCAAAAAAAAAATCATAGTGATATTTCATCACGGTTAAAAGTTATTATAGAAATTGAAAAATCAGCTTAAAAAAATAACCCCTAAATGAGTTTTTAGAGATTCTTTTAAGGAAGACTTTTAAGCCCAGACAGCAAAATGATATTTATTTTCATTTAAAAGTTGTTAATGGGAATATTAAAATTCAAATAATATAGAAGGATTCTCATCTCCAACCTCTGGTCCACCGTTATAACAATGATTCGCAAATACAAATGAAAAACTGAAAAAGGAAAATTTCTTGAAGTCGCGATATACTTTTTTTGATTTAGTACTCGCTTATTACTGAAAATAACGTAATTATAATTTAAAATAAACTTTGTGTGTTAAAATTAAGTTGTTTTAAATTATTTTCGAGCATTTTAATTCATATAAAAATAAAAAAATGCCTTCCGGGCCAACCTGCCCCGTGGTCCGGGCCAACCTGCCCCGTGGTCGGGGAAATATTTTAGAAATAATTATTTTTTTTAATTTTAACATCATTTTAGGATACTTTTACGATGACCTTATGGTAGCTTAAGGTTGCACCAACATTTTAAAATAAAAACATAAACGAAAATGATTAAATAAAAAATTTTATAAAAGAAAAGAAAATTAGTGGGCCAACCTGCCCCGGTCTCCCATACCTATATTAACTTTTTTCCCCAAAATGGCGATTTGAGGTCCTTAGAGACCGAATTATAACCCCCTCCCCCCAAAAAAAAACCTTGATTCATCTAAGGAAGCTTTTAGAGAGGAAATCAAATTGATATCTCATCTCGTTTAAAAAATATTTAAAATCAAAAGGTACATGCCAAATTATAGCTTTCTAGGTTTTACAGTTTAGGTTAGGCGATAATTGTAAGTCAGTCGGTCAGTGACCCTGTCTCTTTATATTATATATACTGTATATATATATATATATAGTATAGAATAGAAAGATAGAGAAGATATAATCAATCCCGCGATCCCTAATAAGGGCTTAGGTGCTTACAGTAGGGAGTTAGAGCTAACCAAGATGTCTGTCCGCCTCCTGTTATAACAAGCAGCTGGCAAGTAATAAATATTTCTTTAAAGATTTCTCACTTCAATTCTCTCGATGGAGAAATGCAATGCCAACTGCAAATGTACGCGTATATGGGAATGTGAGTATTTGTTGGGTGAGTGTCCGGCGGCCTGGTGCAAACCGATGCCCCGAAGAGGCTGGAGATCCTGGGTTCGATTTCCAGGGAGCATAACACGACACCAACTAACGTATTCACAAATAGTTAAATTATATTTAAAGCTATGAATTGTTCACTTTGGAATAAAAGTGACTCAACGCATTCCACGACAATCTTGCCTCCTGCGATTGAATCGAATGGATCCTTGTTTGCTTGCAGGATTCCCTTGGGTGGCATTTACTCTGTCGTTGACGCTTTATGTCAAGTTTGTTAACTTGATCACATCCCTCTGGACTTCACCCCTGTCCCTGTGTATTGCCCTCGTCTTGTTTGGAAATGAGAATCACTTATTATTGTTTATGCAAGATGATCATTATTACTTAACTAGTATTCACTTTTATAATATGTTTTTAAATACATTTGGATAGGGGTGGGGGTCATTAAGGACCACCTCTACTACTGTATATGACGTGGCAGTGTCTAATTGACTGAAAATTCTTGAAGTAGAAAATTATGCAAAAAGTATAAACAATTTTTTGGGTTGTTTATCTACAGACGAAATTACAAAAATGTTATAAATTTTCGTAGGGAATCTCAAATAGAAAATCCTGATTTATTTATATGAATATGAAGAGAAAAGACAGAAATAAGTATATTTTTTGGAGTTGACGAAATTGGCAAAGTTCTTCAGGGCTGTACAACCCGCGGCTCGTTTGGACGCTTTTGCTGGACATTTTATGTTGACTCAATAAAAAGAAAATTGTAATTCAAAATAACTTGCCAGAGTTAATTGGAAGTCTGAGATGACAATTTTAAGACAAATTTAAAGAAAAAATAAGTTTTTTATTTTTACTGAACACTCTGTATTAGGTCTTTAAAGATATAAATAAAAACACCCTAAATGGTCTCAGAAGCCAAAAAAAGTCGAAAAAAATGAAAAAAAAGCCAAAGAATAAACAACAAAAATAGAAATTAGTAAAAAAATCAGTGAGACACAAACTCTGAAAGCTACGAATATTTTGCATCTTGGCATTTCACTTTTTCAATTTCTCGTCTGTTTTGGCTTTGATGTTCTTCTTTTGCGTGTTTCCTTTCTCAGTCGCAGCAAAAACTGCTTGTCTTCTTCAGTAATATTTTTAAGTGAATCCTCTCAGATGAGCCATGTCAAAGGGATGACTTAACATCATCTACATTTCAATTGGGAGCTTTGCTTGCAGATCTGGAAAGTTTCTCAAAAACTTCTCAATAGAATCGCTCAATTGTTTGGACTTTCGTCCAAAAAATTTGAGCTTCTTGTAGTGCCAGCTGCAAAAGCTTCTCTAATAGACAATTTTACTATTCACATATTATAAAATAAAGTGCGGAAAACCTGACAATTATATGGTAACTTAGTGCCAGTGATTTGATGAGACATGTGACCAATTAAAAAAATTTCATCTTTCTGAATTGAACTCATGCTCGTTGACGGTTTGGAAGACGAAGATGCGCAAAACTTCACTAAAGAAATGTTCGCTTTTTGAAAACAAATTAAATCAAGACCCAAGAGTATAGATTACCTTTGAGCCTTGTTGGTTCACCCTGCGGGCACTTAAATGCATCATAACTCCCCGGGCCGCATATTAATTATATATCCCCATATTAGATTCAAACCCATAGACATTTTTTGGGGTGAAAATTTGAAACCTAATCAGTTATTGTGTTTACTATTAATCTTACATGTTTATATGGACAATATAATAATATTGTAATAATTCTAAAGAAACATTGTATGAAAACATATTTATTTTGCTAGTGCGATGTTTGTTTCTGTGATGAGAGGGACCGGAAAAACGTTCAAGGCGGGCAGCGGATTGGCCACCCCTGTTTTAAGGGCCATATGCCCGAAAAGACAAGAAAAAGTATGTTTAAAATATTTCCAAATATTATTATTGGAATAAATAGCATATCTAAGCAACATATTTTGACTTATTTTGCGACGTAATTGACCTATTTTAAGAAACATAAAATTTCAGGCTTTGATAATAAGTAATAATATGTCTTAATACGTTAAAAAAATTAAAGAAATTACAATTGAATAAATGTAATTATTTTTATTCTTTCTTAATGACATATCACCAAATTACTTTTTTAATTCAATACGGAATAGGCCTAATAGAATATTAAAATTTCGAAAAAATTAGTCGCAAATTGAACCTTCAAAAAATGTTTTAGCTACAACCGCGGTGAAAATTTGCCTGGCTAGTAACTATTAGGACTGTGTAAAAATTCTTAATAATAACATTTTCAAGAAAAAAGTTTACTAACTATAAATGTTTTTTAAGAAGAAGTTTACTATATAAATTATACATAATTGAAAAGAAAAATAATAATTGTAGGTTTGATTAAATTTGTGACTAAGAGAAGGGCGTTTGACCAAGTGAAAGCCATCTGTAGATTTGTAATTTGACAATAGATTGCGAGAATAAGCGGCTGGTAGCTAACTATTATTTATAAGAGCCGGAGTTGGCCTGGAAGAGAAGAAGAAGAGAGGATGAGGCTGCAATCTGGGCTTAAGCCCTACCAGGGAGTTCCCTTGGGATTTGGGATTTGTCCACTTGTCCTGGCTTTAAGGGGTTCCCTGGTAATAGCAGGGCTCTAATCTGCTCACGTCTCGAGCCCATCATTCGTCAGTTGAGAGGCAACCGCATTGCACCGGACAGAAAAACACACAAACATCGCTAGGAATACCAAAAATAACAGAAAAAAATAAAATCACCAATTGCTCATTCCCGCCTGCAAATTGAATCCAGCTTACCACATACGCTTACGTATAATAGAAAAATATAATCGCCATAACAACAAATTTCAATATGCGGGTATATTGTCCTTCAATAAATTTTTATAAAACTTGAAGATGAGTGGCGAGTTATACGGTATAAGTTACAGGCCAAACTTTTTTTTAGGACAAACTAGTTCTTCCTGATAAACTAGTACTCGTAAAAAACAGTTTCGCCTGTAGCATATACTCGTGCATATTAGATGAACAAATTATGGCTTTTAATGGCTACGAAGTTTCCCTCCCCCTCCTCACCTCACTAGAAGAGATTTTCTTTATAGTGGTCGAAAATTTCAAATATTAAAATAGAATGGAATTTGTCAGTAAAGTAAAGCAACTCGTCTTCTTCTGTCCTCGCCTTATTCCCGCGATGCGGGGTCGGCGGACCTAACTTTCTCCCTCCAACCCTATCATGTGTTTTTGCGACTGGAAGAAATAGGACAGGCCGGCCCGTCGCACGGTCTGACGCCTGTTGAAAAGAGGAAGGGACAGACAGACATACAAAGAACTGAAGGACTGCATGTCCTAGCTCGGGCAGCTCGTGGTCGCCATCCACGTGCCCACAAATGTGGGCCCCTGAGCGAAGTAAAGCAACTATAGCTTTAAAATGAATGATTCTTATTAAGAAAAAAATAAATAAATAAAAGATATTACATATAGGCCTATTATAAAATTTAATAAATTTTTTATTATTAAGCATAACAGAACGCCTTTTTGTTTCATCCTAATAGAGAAGGGAAATGTAAAGCAAAATCATAAAATTCTATATTTTTCCATAAATTGAAATTTAGTATAATATTTATGGATTTTATGTACAGTGGGCGAATTCAAGATGTAAAATTTATAAACAGGAAAATATTTATATTTTGTTACCATGGCAACCATTTTTCCTATCTTTCCTGTGAAGTACAAGAGTAAAGTGGTCTTCGTAAGATTTCAATGGCAAAATGAGAATATACATTTTAAAGAGCATCTAAAAAATAATTGATTTATGAATTTTGAGGAAATATAAAAAAACTGAAAAAGTACTAGTACTTTTTGGAAGATTTTGTTCAAAAATTTCGTGGCACGTTCCTAACTTAATATAAAATTTCAACCTAAGTTCTTTAGCTCTTGAGATATTTTGTTCAGACAGACCATTTCGCCAGACAACTTTTTTGGACTCGGGTGACCACAAAACGTGTATATCAATTTTAACATCGAATTTTGACATGAATCTATATCTATATCCTCTCTATATTTAGACCTATATTTATGTTAATATATGGCTATATAGAGAGAAAGTATTGGTTTCATCTCAAAAATTGGATGGAAATACACGTTTTGAGGTCGCATGAATCCAAAAAAGTGGCTCCCGCAAAATGGTCTGTGTGTGCATGTTCAATTTAAAGCATGAAAGAATTGAAATTTTATATTTAAGTTAGGCACCCCCTGAGGCGTGAAAATAATCTTTTAATCAAAATCGGCCAAAGAATACTAGCACTTTACTGATGTACTATTTTCAGTTTTTTTCGATTTTCTCAAAATTCGCTCCAATGATTGTGATTAAAATTCAAAAATCAATTATTTTTTCAGATGCTCTTTAAAATGTATATTCTCATTTTGCCCTCAAAATTGTTTCAAGCACACTTTACTCTTGTACTTCATAGAAAAGGAGAAATGGTTGCCATGGTTAGAAATTATAAACATTTTCCTGTTTATAAATTTTACATCTTGAATTCTAATATATCGACGGAAAATAAATATATGTCGACACCAAAAATCTGGTGTGACAAGCACAGAAAACAACTTTCGATTACCGAAGGTAAGAGAAAGTTGTGTGCTTCGCGGCCAGCCACACCAGATTTTTTTTTTTTATAGGCCTACATGCTTTATTGTTTTATTTTTACATATTTTTTGATATACTTTTTCTAGTACATTTTTTTTTATTCTTAATCAAAAATAAAAATACCAATCTTATCATTTAAAATAAAAAAAAATTAAATTAATTAAGCAAAACTCTTATCTTAGGAAGAGATCAGTCAACCTGTGTAGTAAATTCATTTTTTTTTTTTATTTAAAAAAATAATATCCCAATTGATAATCCAAGTTAATAAAATTCAAAAAATAGCTGTTCAAAGTTGATGAAAGTAAAAAAAAATTCTTCGAATTGTATGTAATCAATGATAGCTTGTGAATTGTTGATGAGCACGCAGCTTTAATAGTTGGGAAGGCAAAGTAATCGGCCCCGATTGTCCCCTTCAGATTAAAGATAATCCAGATAATAGATAAAGGTCACGTGAGGCTCTGGCCTGAGGCTTGATTTATTAAATAAATAACAGACCCGTTGCGACATTAACATTTAAACTTAACAGGTTTTGTTAGAAAAAGTTATGTGACTGAATTTATTGAGCACAGCCACATGCTATCGAGTTTTATTTATAAATAACTAAATCTACTATCTTTCATTTTTATGTTTAATTATATTTCTTTTTATGAAAACGTTTTTATAACATTGTAATTAGTTTAGGAAAATTCTTAATTGCAGTGGGTCAACTGAATCCTTAGCCTATATAGACGTGTGCAATGTGCAATGTGCAATGTGCAATGTGCAATCTAAGCATTAACGAGATAATGTCAAAGCTTTCAGTTTAAATCCTGATCTCTTCGGTAAATGAAAAAAGTTGTGTTGTGTTGTCACACCAGATTTTTTGAATCCGATGGTATATTAGAACCCACAAGATAAAATTTGTAATCAAACACAGGAAAATATTTATATTTTGTTTCCATGGCAACTAGAAGGTTGTTCCCAAGAATTCCTTGGAATTTCCGTAGATTTTTTGCAGGTCAATTTTCAATTGCATTACTTCAAAATCTTTAATATCTGGTGGCCAGTTTCTTCAGTTATACAGTAAACTACAATAGATATACTTCGGATAAGCTAGTTGACTATGAGTTTCGAGTCTTTTCAGTTCTAGTTAAGCTAATCATATGATTAAATAAGAAGACAGATCGTTGTTAGTTACCTAAGACCCAAAGTTCGTTATAAGGCTTAACTTTCGCCCCTTAGGTGAAATTAGAAATACAAGCCTTGTTTATTTATTTTTTTGGAACACTAAGGAGATTTGTATAGAGCTATTTGCCAGTACTCAGTATTAAAATGTTGCACAAAGAAAACAAATGAATATCTTCTTCTTTCCTAGTCTTATTCCCTCAATGAGGTGGGTTTTTGGCGACCGGAAGAAACAGAACAGGCCGGCCTGTCGCACGGTCTGACGCCTGTTGAAAATATAGAAGGAAGGGACAGACATGTAAAGAACAAAAGGACTGCCAGTCACAGCTCGGGTAGCTCGTGGTCGCCATGCACGTACCCACAAGGTGTGGGGGGTTGGATTTCGTCTTCACGGAATGGTTTATTCCAAAAATTCTGATAAAAATCGTTACTGCATTCAAAACAAAATTTCGATTTGAAATCTCTTAAAAAGACAGCTCTTAATCTGAATTAGTCATAACCTAAAAGGACGCCCAAAAAATTCTATACACATTTGAAAAAACCCTTCACTATTCTGTGCTTTATAAATAGAAAGACAGACAGTCTTTGTCTTCTATATAATGGTATGCAGCTTAATATAGATTTTAATTTAATTTTTTATTGCAAGCAAACTTTAAATAATAAATATACGTTAATTATTTATTATTCATTCTTCATTTAAAAAAGTATGGTTTTTTAAATTAGTATTTGCTATTCAAAAAAATAATAGAATTGTATATTTTTACTTTCTCTTACCTATGTACAAATGTAATATATCTATATAGAGAGAAAGTATTAGATTCATGTCAAAAATTCGATGTCGAGATTTTGATGGACACGTTTTGAAGTCTCCTGAATCCAAAAAAGTGGTTTTCGCAACATGGTCTGTCTGTGAACAAAATATCTCAAGAAAGAAAAGAGCTAGGAGATTGAAATTTTATATTTAAGTTAGGCACTATCCTAAGACGTGATATGAAGCTTTTGAACAAAATTGGCCAAAGAGAACTAGTACTTTACTGATGTACTTTTTCAGGTTTTTTTTTCGATTTTCTCAAAATTCGCTTAAAATTCAAAAATCAAGCTGCTCTTTAAATTGTATATTCTCATTTTGCCATTGAAATATTTTGAAGCACACTTTACTCTTGTACTTCATAGGAAAGATAGGATAAATGGTTGCCATGGTAACAAAATATAAATAACTTTCTCATGTTTATCAATTTAACATCTTGAATTAAAATGTTCTGTCGGAACCTAAATAGGGGGCAAGTGCGCCTATATTGTACCACTTGAGCAAATGTCCAATTATCGTTGAACCAGTATATGATAAAAATGACTTGGAAGTGGTTCATTATAACACTGCATGCCAACAATAAGCCCTTCAAACCTCAAACCTGTATCTCTTAAGATAGATTGTTGAATTAGTTTTTTCTTAATGTTTTTTGCCATATTTGTACCTCAAACCCCTAAATTGTACCACCTAGGTTATAGGCTCTACCATTTCTTTTTCAACTTCTGGAGGTAATCTCGGACATTGGCAAAGTTTTTTTGTATCGTATAGCGTAATTGTTCGTCCCTAGCATATGCCTCTTCAGAGTTGACTTTGTGTACTTTGTTTATTTATCCCCATGTCGCCATTTTGCAGCTCGGAGTAGGCTCTTGGCACTCCATTTACCATGTTTTTTTTTCATCTTGTACAATGTTGTACATGCATGGAGACACAGAGTGGTACAATTTAGGGGAATCGTCATTTTGTACAAACAAGAGCATAACTAGATTAGTTTACCGCTATTCATTCGGTTGCAGTACGATTTCACAGCTAATAGTACAGAGTACAAAACTATTGTAAAATAATGAAGAATGACTTATTTTTGTTGGAATCCGCGTATTGCTGTTTAGATGAATACGATTTCTTACAAGAAACACGTCAATTACACAAATATTGTTTTTACTAAAAATGTAAGAGTCCAATCAGGCCACTTGCAACACCATTGACCGGGGGACTTGCCGTAGGGCAAGAAATAACCGCTTACAGTGACACTGGTGGCTTAGTATAGCATAAATGAATTTTAATGGTACAATTATGGAAGTGGTACACAAATAAGCTCACTCCCCTAAATCGACACAAAAAATCTGATGTGATTCTCCTATATTTGTAAAATTTTTATTTAAAATAATATGACTCTTTGCCATTTATATTTCTTAAAGCTCTATGGCAAAAGTTATTCACCTAGGCCAATCAAGAATCCAATAAATGAGAAGGAAGGGGGCGCTAAAATCTGATTTATCTTCAATAGATGAGCAGGGGAGAATTTAGTTAGGCCTCGGCTCTCATAAATGAAGCACCCCCTCCCCTGCCTTAAAGTTTTCAATTGTTTATTCCAAGCGACATTCGCATCAGAGCGTCGATGGGGGCCACACGTCCCTACCTCTGGCTCCTCAAAAAATTAGCATTCCTCCTAAACTAAACGTAACTAAAGGCATATATAGCAATTGAGATTACAGATGGACCAAGAATAAATAAAATAAATTGAATATTATGGGAGTTTTTAATTATAGACCATATTTTGTGTTAATTATTTATTAAAAATATAAATACTGTACAACGTTTAGACTGCTTATTCTGCAGTCGTTTTCAAGTACTGTACACTTGCTCAGACTCAAGTGAATTAAGATAAATAAATTAAATTTTGTAGTAAGGGATGAAAGAAAGAGCAGTTGCAGCTAGTTTTATTTCGTTTTATTAGGTACTTCAAGACTACGTTTCGGTCAGATATACGACCATCCTCAGGGCTGAAGTGTGCCAACAAAACTCCTCAAAAGTTCGAATGGTGCAATCGACCTTTTGAGGAGTTTTGTTGACATACTTCAACCCTGAGGATGGTCGTATATCTGACCGAAACGTTGGCTAATAAAACGAAATAAAACTAGCTGCAACTGCTCTTTCTTTCATCCCTTACTACAAGATCTACTCAGCTAACCACCGCAGCACACTAATACAAATTAAATTTTATTAAACGTCATCACGGAGATAAGAAAATGTTTACAAGCATAAATCTTCCCATAACCTAGTGTATATCTTCTGACCGAAACATCGGCTTCTAACAATTTTATAGTATATTTTCAGAGGTGTAATTGAATATTTGACCTGCTAAATCCTTATTTAGAAAATCAAATTTTACTTACGGTATAAGATCTTGAAAATCTATTTTCCGATTGTCTTATACCAGGGTAAATACTTATTTTAATGCTTAATAAAAGTACAAATTCATTCATAAAAAAGATGTTTTATTTTTCCATAAAATAAAATAAAATAATAATAATAATAATAATAAATAAGTAAATTAAAAAACAACATAATATCAATAAAAATAACAACTCTCTTTTTCTCTCTCTCAAGTCCTTAAGAAGTTCTTAGCTCCCCTTCTTCTTTGAAGAGGAAATCATTTTTAAATCATAAAATAAAGATGCAATTTAAATTCAACTTGTATAATATTGTATATGTACTTTAATAATTTCCCCTTCCCCCGCGCCTCGGAGACGAATAGACTTTTGATGCATTTTCTTATTATCTCTTTCAAGACATTACTGTATTTCGTCAGGCAACACGTCTCAACTCAATATATCTAATAAGGTAGTTAGAGTAAGGATGTCTTTTTATTTCTGGTACTAACACAGATGAGAAAATTAAATTCCGCGAGCTCAAACAACAAAAGCAAAACAGTTTGTTTAACGCAAACTGAAACAAACAAGAAGAGGGGTTCAGGGGTTGAGGTAGGTGTCAAATTAAATCTTTCAAATCCCTAAAACTCTCCCTCTTGCTACCCTTTAGGGATTTTGTTTCTTAACATCAAAATTCCAATTAAAATTGACCTGATAAACCTGCCACACCCCTGCCATTTTCGCTTCGGCGGCTGCGCGGTACGAGCAGACAAACAAAACCAATCGAGGGACAGCCAACGGAAAATGGGATGAGGAACACAGGAGAGGGGAGACTTGATTAATGCGAAAATTTTGCAATTCTAATTCAGGCACAACCCTCCTTCTGTCGCCAAGGGAGCTGCTGCCAACAAAAACCTAATTAATAATTACGAATAATATTTGATTTATAAAGTTAGAAACCTGTGAGCGTAGATAATCAGGTTTTGTCAACCAATTTTTATAAGCAAAAAAAAAAAAAAATAAAAATAAAAAATCTATTCTAAAGAAATGAAGAAACAACGAACGCTTCTTTATTTAATAATAGAGGGAAAAATTCAATTTACGTATTGGCCAGAAATTAATTGATTTTTCTTTGTGAATTGATTGGTGGTTGCAGTGAAGCATGGAGACTGCAGGGAAAGAAGAGAAAATAAATGCAGAGAATATACACACCACTACTTTTAATAGTAAAAGCAACCAGGTGAGAATATTATTTTAATCATAGGGATGTAGTCAAGGACCGGGGCTCCAAAGCGGAAATCCAGTAGGAAAATAATGCTACATTTTAAAAAGGTCGAACTATTTAAAAAATATGTTAATTTGCAAAATTTTGTCCATCAAAATCCGAATTATAAATTGGGTCTATTTTTTTAGAAAAAATTTTATAGGGTATTTTAAATAAATATCAAAATTTTTTATTGTTTATTTAAACAATATGATTGTACAAAATATTTAAATTTAACAAATGACTATTTTAGTTTGAGTTTATTAAGTGAAGTTGATGTTTTAGGCGGCTGCTGCAGCAGCTTCTGGGGGCTTCCAGGTAGGCACCGTATTGCTCTATGGTGTACCTATTGTCTCGTTAGTCATCGAA
Organism: Euborellia annulipes; assembly: GCA_023213315.1. Classification (NCBI taxonomy): domain Eukaryota; kingdom Metazoa; phylum Arthropoda; class Insecta; order Dermaptera; family Anisolabididae; genus Euborellia; species Euborellia annulipes. The sequence goes on along the minus strand of JAKCPI010025682.1, from coordinate 10,707 downwards.
TCGCAAGAACGGCTTTGTTTAGCACAAATTAGTAACACTTTGTTGAAAGAATTTAGTTACAATGAGATACATAACCGAAGAGTGGCATTAGGAATTACATGCGTGCAATGCACGCCTGTACAGTTAGAAATATTAAGAAGAGCAGGAGCTATGCCGGTTAGTTCTCGTCGTTGCGGTAAGTCAGTCATCTTTCAAATATATTAATTATAATCTGTACTTGATAAAATTTTTGGATAGAGCTCTGTTATCAATTATATATCTAAATACTGGATGAATTAGTCTATATAATAATAGATGAAAGGAGCAGGAAGCCAGCTAATTAGTCTCCACGAAATAAAACTCTCTGATTAGATAGGGCTTAAATAATCTTTTTGATACGATGATAGAAAATGTCAAGGCATGTTCGAATTTCCCAAACTATAGAATATTATTATAGGAGTTTTTAATTATAGACCACATTTGAATTAATTATTTATTAAAAATATAAATACTGTACAATGTTTTGACTGCTTATTCTGCAGTCGTTTTCAAGTACTGTACACTTTCTCCGACTCAAGTGAACTAACCTAAGGGATCTTTACGTGCATTTTAAATACAATGACGTCAGTGTCTTCTACATTCATTCCTATGAAGTTAGACACAAACTTCAGCGCCATCTACACTTTACGGACTGACTGTAGAAGGCACTGACAGAGTGTAGATGGCGCTGACGTTTGTGTCTAACTTCATAGGACTGACTGTAGAAGGCAATGACAGAGTGTAGATGACGCTGAAGTTTGTGTCTAACTTCATAGGACTGACTGTAGGTTGTTGTATATAAAATACACGTAACGGTCCCTTAAATTAGTTAACTTGAGTCGGAGCAAGTGTACAGTAGTTAAAAACTGTTATGCCCCTACAGAACTGACCACAGAATAAGCATTCGAAACGTTGTACAGTATTTATATTTTTAATAAATAATTAATAACAAAATGTGTTTTATAATTACAAACTCCAATAATAATATAGAATATTACAATATATAAATATATTCTTTCTTCAAGAATTAAGCCGAAAGCCCTTCTTAAAACAAGATGTTTTTTTTTTTAGGTATGATAACAAGACGAGAGGCAGAACGCCTTTGTAAATCGTTTTTAGGAGATAATGCTCCGCCAAGACTTCCGGAAGACTTCGCTTTTGCCGTACATCACGAATGCGCTTGGGGATGTCGCGGTGCTTTTTTACCCGCCCGATATAATTCTAGTCGCGCTAAATGCATCAAATGCTCTTTATGCGGATTATTTTTCTCACCTAACAAATTCATCTTCCATAGTCATCGAACAGGCCCAACATCAAAATATGTACAACCAGACGCCGCAAATTTCAATTCATGGAGACGGCATATGAAACTTAGTGGCCAACCTCCAGATGAAGTAGTTCACGCATGGGAAGATGTTAAGGTATTATATAAAATTTAAAATAATATAGATATATTAGTTAAACAACACTTGAATATTTAATAAAAAAAGTCATGATTTTTTCATATGAGTTTTTAAATAACTAATTCATCACTTGGTATTTTTAATATTTGGGCTTATATTTCAATTTTTTACACGAAATGATTAAAAAATTACGTTTATTTTTAATCAGAATTACAAGGTTACCAAGAAGAAATATTTTAGAAGACATTTTTCACGAGCCGAGGAAACAGAGGGGCGTGGATGATTAATACATTAAAAATTTTATGCTTTTTGTCTTCTGTCATTCAAACATGACTCACTTTTATAATTAATTATATCAATTTCATGCATTATTAAGATCTAAGCCGCTGTGCTTATTTAGGAATGTCACTTTTTTTGGCAGGAAAAATTTTAAATGAAACTGAACCGAAAGTTTCTTTAAACAAACAAGTTTTTTAATTTGTATGCTCATATTAGCAAAGCAATTCTATATGAAAATAATAATTTTTTTTCATTGTAGGCTATGTTCAATGGTGGAACTCGAAAAAGGTTGCTGGCCTCAAATTCCTCTCATTCGTCTGGAGCAAACACGGGATCATCTTGCTCAAGCAAACCATCTGCAGCGAAACAATCAAAAAATAGTGAAGAACCTAATCTTTCGCCTCCAAGTGCAGTGTCTCTTTCCCTATCAGCAAGTAATAGTTCAGCTACAGCTGCTGCTGTGGCTGCAGCTGCAGCCGCTGCTGCCTCAGTTCCACCATCAAGAATTCCTCCGTTTCCGGAATTACCGTTGCCAGCAATCTCTCGTAGTTTAGTGATGGATTATGTGTATGGGGCAGCAATTAAACATCATCCTCCACCACCACCTCCGCCACCCCCACCACCAGCACAATTAGCAGCAGCATTTCCGGCAGCAGCGGCCTATGCCGGTTTACCATGGTTTAAACCAGCTAGTTTGGCTGATGCCAAACTATACCAATCAGCATTTCGGCCGGTTTTACCACAACCAAGATCGACTCCGAGTCCGATACCTCCGCCTCCGCCTCCACCTCCACCACTTTCATCTTCGCAAATTTCTGGACCTGATAGTGAAGAAGAGACTGTAGATATTGAAACTACAGAAGAAGGACCTAGCACACCAGGAACTTGGACCAAAGATGAGGATGAGGTAAGTTTCGACATTTTTTTTTTATAAATGTACATTTAAGTGTTTATCAAAGGTAATTAAAATAAAAATATGTGCTTTATGCCAATATTTGCACTAAATTCTGGGACTTTACTGACAATCCACATTTTGTCTGTTGAAAACTTTCATTTATATAGAGGTTAAACAGACTTGAATAAAGTTATATCTTTAATTTAATCAAGAATTATTATAGATTATTCACTGCAATCCTTCTATCCAAATATTCCGAGTTTTAACTGAGATTTGGGATTTCATGAATGATTTATATATCTACAATTATAGAGAGAACAGGAACTGAGAGACAGCCCCTTTGATCCATTGTTAGAATTCTAGAGTGAATAATCAATCTGGATGTTAAATATTTGACTCGATTTATTAACAAACCGAGCCCTTCTCTCTTCAGAGGTTCTTCTGGCCACAATCACAAACTAAAATTATCGAAACTGCCCAGGGGACAAATAAAAAAGCAAATTTTTATTACAGTTTAGAACTCATTTAAGAGTAAAACTTTTTCTTACTTTTTTCAAAGTAGATTTCGAAAATATTTGCATAAAATTTACATTGATTAAACATCTTTAATTTCCTTTTTTCTTTTTTTTAATTACTTTAAGAATATATAATTTTTTTTTAAACTTCTTCAAAGAAATATTACTTTAAACAAAATATCCTCAGAAGTAAAGGGAAAAAAGTAAAAATAACAGAAGGCAAGAATGCTATAACATTTTTCTATGGAGGTATAATATACTGTAATAATTCAACAATTTCAGTGAATTTCTTTTTAAGTTTTTTTAAAATAGATTATTCTAGCTGCGCGGCCCACCTTCGTTTTTTATTATTCATGGATGGATCCAGAATATTCCTCAGGCGAGGCGGGAGGTGCGCACCGGGGATGGGGAGTATAGAAAGGGAAAAATGTTTAAATTTGTACAACAATATATTCATTTTATGCCATTTTTAGAATATTCAATAACAAATAAAATATTGTGATTTTTTTTTCAAAGAAAAATTTATTTTATGAACACAATACCAAATTTTTATTTTTATCCTTAATTAGAGAAAACCTGGTAAATGAATAGACAAGTCATGGAAAGGTAAAGCTGGACAAAAATTATCTCATTGAGTCTCTTGGGGGGGGGGCGTTTGGGTGGAGAGGGGGGAAGGGGTGAGGAGGTGGTGCGCCCCCGCTGGATCCACCAATGTGATTATTGATATTAAATAAATCTCTTTACATTTTAGAATTCTTATAACTCTTGTATTTAAATAAAATGAATAGATTTATTTCCTGGCTAAAGAGTAAGGTTTATATTTTTGCCATTCCCTTTTAAATCTTTTTCTTTTCATCTAAATACCATTAATTCCAGAATATTTCCCCCTCTTTCTTATAGACTAATATTTGGCCATTTGTAATCATACCATTTGTAAATTAGCTTATCATTCTACTGTATTATTGAAGCTAAATAAAAAATGTAAAAAACTCGATTGATGTTAATATTAAAGTCTAATAATAGAAATCGGTAAATAGATAAAATATTATTGAAACATAATGAATTAAATAAACAATTGTCAATTTTTTTAAATAAAAATAACAATAATTCTTACTATATTTAAAATACTCGTTTATTAAACATTTAAACTTGTAGCCTAGATAAGAGGACGCTCGTTAGAACATAACTGTTATTTCACTGGTGGGTCAGTTCAACCAGGCCATTTCACTCAAAATTTCAGATTTTTATGAAACTTGATATGTTTGTTCTATTAATATATATAGAGATAAGTAACAGCACCAAATTTCGATTTTTTATCTCACTTAGTTTTTGAGTTATGACACTTTAAAGTTTTGATTTTTTCACCTTCCGCGCTTGGATAATACCAAACAAAATGTGACATGGAAGAGAAAATAATTTCTCATTTGCTTATTTGACACCCAATCTTGATGAAATTTTTATGGTAGGTTTAAAGAACAATAAGGAATTAGAAAAAAAATATATCACTAATCTAAGTTAATCTTAAAATATTATAAAAAATCTGGTGTGACACAACTTTCTCTTACCTTCGGTAATCGAAAGTTGTGTTCTGTGCTTCTCACACCAGATTTTTCGTGTCGACATATATTTAGTTTCCGCCAATATATTAGAATTCAAGATATAAAATTTATAAACGGGGAAAATATTTATATTTTGTTACCATGGCAACCATTTCTCCTATCTTTCCTATGAAGTACAAGAGTAAAGCATGCTTCAAACAATTTTGAGAGCAAAATGAGAATATACATTAGAAAGAGCACCTAAAAAATAATTGATTTATGAATTTTAATCAAAATCGTTAGAGCGAATTTTGAGAAAATCGAAAAAAACTGAAAAAGTACATAAGTAAAGTACTAATACTCTTTGGCCGATTTTGATTAAAAGCTTATTTTCTCGGTCCCGGAGGGTGTTTAACTTAAATATAAAATTTCAACCTCCTAGCTCAATTCCTTCATGCTTAAAATTGAACACACACACACACAGACAGACCATGTCGCGAAAACCACTTTTTTGGATTCAGGGGACCTCAAAACGTGTATATCCATCAAAATCTCAACATCGAATTTTTGACATGAATCCAATACTTTCTCTATATATATTTCATATATACATAGGTAAAAGAAAGTAAAAACAAATCAAGAGATCTAAACAAAGCGAACTAGCTCAAGATTAGTGGACACCTATAGATAAACACAACAACAACGACAACAACAACAACGAATCTTTAACACAGACTTAAAATGAAAGATATTCTCGTTTCACGACAAGAAGCCGCAGGCTAAAAAAAATCTTGTTTGCATAACTCACCCTCTTCTCCCCAAGCCAAGCAAAAATTACCTTTGCTGCCGATGCTGCCTTTTCTGAAGTTCTCAAATTCTAAAAAAAAAAATTAAAAATTAAAAACAGATATTAAATTTATGAATTTGTATGTTTATGTGCTTATGCTCAGTAGAAGCCTAAAATATTCACCTTCAGGAGGAGTTGAAGGTCATTCGACGGATTCCCTTTTCAATTCAGCTTATTCCAGTTGCAATGGTCAAATCTGCAAAAAGGATATCTTTAAGAATCTGTCTCACTTATCAAAAGGTAACAATGATGCCAAGATCAACATACCTGTTCCTCAAGTTGATTTTTCTTTAAAGGGCCTCCACATCTCCCCTTACAGCCCTCCCTATCCTCCAAAAGAGTTCTTGGGCAAATCATGATGTTTATGGCTGATTGTAGAGTTTGATTGATGCAAGATTCATTAAGATATTGAGGATCAATGATAAATTTGCCCAATTCTTATATTGCTATCAAGTTTACCAGAACGAAGCAATAGGTAGAGTATATTCACAGAATCCAAATATTCATTTTTATTTCTAAACAAGTTCATTGATGTTGATATTTGAATTTCATTTTTCTTAATTATTTCACTTTATTAAAGGGAATAATATGGCGACATGATATAGTGAAAATTGAGCGAATATTTTCTTATTTTGTTTGTTATTCTTTTTGATGTGTCACCTAAAAAAAAAAAAATAAATTTAAAAATTAATATCAAGAAATTAGCGTGATTAAAAAAAAAATTAATATGCCTACTTAAGATTTGATATTTTATTTTATTTATCAAAATAAAAATATATTTATTTATTTGAGTTGACGTTTTAGATCGGATTTATCAAAGTCACTGTTTTCTTGTTATGCTTTTCTATTTAACTTGAAATTTTCAGGCCACCAGGGCATTAAGAATGATGAGAAATAATATTTCTAAATTTTTATAATGATGCCCTTGACTAAAAAAAAAAGAAAATAATATTTTTCTTATATCTTTGAGTAATTATTTTGAATGGATTTAATTAAATATTTACGTACTAAAGAATTCACTTGGTTGCATTCGAAAAACGCCGAAGTGCAGCCCCCACTCCCAACCACCCATCTGAAACAAAGGAGAAAATTATAAATATTATTATTATTATTATTATTAAAAGTGTAATTTGAAAAAAATATTGAGAGAATTGAAAAATGAAATATATAACGAATTCTGGCTGTTATACAATTAAATTAATGATATAAAAAGAGGATACAGGCAATAATAAAAAGCATCTATTTTGTTAACACTCTTTATTTCGGAACGTTTCGGCTATGATCAACAAAGCCATCTTCAGCCCTCCAAGCTAGCTACTATTATGACGATTTATTAACAAAACAATTATTTAATGAATGTATGTATATATTTCTAGCTTGGAGGGCTGAAGATGGCTTTGTTGATCATAGCCGAAACGTTCCGAAATAAAGAGTGTTAACAAAATAGATGCTTTTTATTATTGGCTGCATCCTATTTTTATATCATTGAAATATATAATAATTGGTTAATCGTATTGTCAATGATATTTCATTAATAATCAGCTGTTTTTTTTTTTCAAATTCCTTTTAAATATATTAAAAATTAGTTACCTTGAAGAAGTACTCGCAGAAACCCAAGTCTTCTGTCTTCAAAATCTAACCTACACCCAATCCCCTCTGTGGCTCAGTTGGCCACCTAACTCTTCAGTGGAGAGCCTCTTCTTTCTTGAGACGATCGCGAAACACGAACACTCCCGATAGACAGGTAAGTCTATATTTCAAAAAAGTTATCGATAACGGAACGGTGAAACGCGCCCACACCCAAGTAAAGTTGAAGAAGAAATGAAAATAGAAAAAACGGTGTTAGGATGCGAATCCCGGTAAGTACAAGACCGGAGTCAAGGACCTGAATGCCTCAGTAAGAGTAGGATGAGGGTCGGAATGTATAAAAAAAGCTAAACAACACCTAACCTATCCAGAGCGCACCACTCCGCCTCTAACCTACCCTCTACTAAAACATTCAGGCCAAGAATCCAGTGGACGACCGGTTTTCGATAGAAAGATTTAAGATAATCTTTCTTGCAAAAAACGCGTTAATAGAAGAATCCTCTTTTTTCTCCTGAACATCAGTCAATTAGGGAATAGACATTCTTTTCTGGGAATCCCTAACCTAATCACCTAACGTTGCAGTGCCCCAATCACTGCCGTCCTATTTGGGAACAATGGGGAAAGAATAACGACACCTATGCCAGTATAAGAACATCATTCCCCAATCGAAAAACATTCAGTTGATACTCAGAGGATCCTGAGGCCTAGACCCCCCCCCCAAAAAAAAAAAAAAGAAAGAAAGCGTGAGCGCAGAAATGTTTTATCTCCCCCTAGTAGTATATCTAACTTAAAGGATTATGTGTATTTAACATTTAAATTAAGCTGAAAAAGAAAAAAGATAGAAAGAGATGAAGAGATACCCCAATACACATATCCTTCCTATGACTGATAAACCTAAAAGCTAAACACTTTGTTTTGTCTCATGAAGATGATGTCCCACTGGTGGATGTTTTCATTTGCATTCGTAATAGAATACAAATTTTACAAGAAAGCCTACTTACATACACATCCATTGTTATCCCACGATGTCTTCAATCGATCAATTGGGGCTCTGAAAAAAATGGTTAAATTAGGGATTCTGGAATGGAGAAAGAAAATATTAATACATCCTATTTTTATTTTTTAATCTATTCTAAAATAAGTTATTGAAGTCGAATCAAAAAGAAAAAGAAATTTTGAAAAAAACCTAAATATATCTAGCTCTGCGCCCCGCTAATAAAAATATACAAGCCTTAGTTGTACTGCAGGTACTGGAAGCGCAGTTTGAGCCCTGAAGACAGGAGCAGCTAGCAGGTTCATGGAAGTGAAGGCTGGTGATGACTCTTCTTACACTGTTTGCCATCTGAAAAATAAAAAAATAATATAATAAATAAATTTATTCTATTTAAGGTATATTTTTCAAGAGAGTTAGGGTAGGAGAATGGTTTTAAGCCCCAGTGGTCATTGATCTTCAATAATATTTTATAAAGAAAAATTGTTTAATAATACTTTATATTAGGGAAATTGATTTAATTAAAAAAAAATCTTTGACTATCTATTTTCTTTATATAATTATTGCCTAATGTAATGTAAATGTATAGAGTGTTACATAAATAATGTACTAAATTTTTAAATTATCAAGTCAGTATTCATTCAAACTTAAATCAAAGGCATCAAATTGGGATGACTTAACTTGTTGAAATTGTAAAGAAAAAATTTAATTTCTAACAATAAAATTTAATAAAAAAATTCTTGATTTGAATTGAACTATCTTTAATTGATGATTGAATGAAATTTATTGGAAAGATTTTCTATATAAGAATCTATTTATACTATTAAAAATAGAAAATTATCTGATATTTGATTTAAATAAATTATGAATGAAATATGGTCTATATAAATAATTTCCAACCGGGGGGGAGGGGGGAGCCAACACATTGTTATTATTCGGGTAATTGTAGTTTTGTTTTTTTTTTCTAATAAAGTTTTTAATATTATTATTTTTTTTTAACCTCTATTAAAAAAAATAGGTGCGGAAGCGAAGAAATTTTTTTCGGGGAGGTTTAATAAAATTAAGTTTGGAAACTGCTTGCCTAATATTTGGACCCTGTTATGCAATAGTGGGTCAAGCGTCAAAAAATTAAAAATTGAGTTAAGCACGGAATATTGTTTCAAATGCTATAATTAATAGTATTTTTTATTAAATATGTCCTAAAAAAATTTATATTTAATGTTACTTGCAAAATTGACAAAAAAAATTATATATAATCCAATGAAAAAAAAAACTTTAATGTTAATTTTCTCAAATCTCGGTAGCTGGCACTTGACACACTAATGCGTAACAGGGTCCATTTATTCAAAATCTATAATTATATGGTAGTCCCAGTATTTAACTAACTGAAGATTATTAAATTTTTTAATATATTTGCCATGGTAACAAAATATAAATATTTTTCTATGTTTATAAATTTTATATCACGAATTTAAATATTGATAGGTAGCGTGCCTACTTCCTATACCAAACGTCGCGGGTTCGGACCCAGGCAGTCCGATGATTTTATTTAAGCCATTTGGATACCAGATGGCTTAAATAGAAATGCCTGAACCCCAAATTGATTTATTAATTACAACGGTTATCGTCAAAGTCTTATATGGCCTAGGTTGCCGAAAAGACTGTGTGAATGTGTGTGTGAGTGTGAGTGTGAATGAGAAAAAAGTGTGAATGTGTTAAAAAAAAAAATATAATAAATATTGATAAATATTTATTGTAAAAAAAAACTCAGGTGTGCCAAGCACAAACACAACTTCCAACCGAAGGTAAGAGAGATTTGTGTGCTGTGCGGCTAGTCACACCAGATTTTTTTAATAATAAATAAATATTAAAATTAAATAATCTTCAGTTAGTTTTTTTTTTTTTTTTAAGCAAAAAACATTCACACTTTTTTCTCATTCACACTTCCAATTACACACACATTCATACAGTCTTTTCGGCAACTTAGGCCATTTAAGACTTTGACGATAACCGTTATGAATATATATTATTTAGGGTCCAGGCATTCTTATTTAAGTCATTTGGTATCCAAATGGCTTAAATAAAATCATCGGACTGCCTGGGGTCCGAACCCGCGACGTTTGGTATACGAGGTTAGCACGCTAACCTCTACTCCAAGCCCCGAGGGCTCAGTTAGTTAAATTGAAGAGCTTCAAAGATTTTAAATAATATTAGACAAGCGGTTTCCAACCTTTATTTACCTTCCGGAAATAGGAAAGAAGAGATTAATTCCTTTGTTTAGTTATATCTTGAATTATATTATATCGACGGAAAAAAATATATGTGGACACAAAAAATCTGGTGTGACACAACTTTTTATCACCGAGTGTAAGCGAAAGCTGTGTGCTGTGCGACAAATCACACCAGATTAAATGTATGTGTTTGTGTAAAAGATAGGGAAAAAAAGATCAAAGATAAAAAAGATAAAAAAATCTGGTGAGACTGGTCCCATAGGACACAAGTTTATCTTACCAAAGGCCACACCTGATTTTTTGTGTCGACATATATTTAGTTTCCGCCAATATATTAAAATTCAAAATAGAAAAAATCTGGTGTGACTGGCGCACAGCCCCCTAAGGGGGTGCCTAACTTAGA
>JAKCPI010025680.1:0-54813 GCA_023213315.1 Euborellia annulipes | reverse complement strand
AATATGATTTAGATTTATTTACCTGTGAGATCTACTATATCTCAAAAAGACACGTTTTCTCTTTCCTCTGGGTCGGTGATATTTGTTAAACCTTGTCCACTTTTAAAAAACAGCACAGGATTCATTTACAAATTATTGTAAAGCAGGATCAAAAAGGATCACGTCTAAAGATATTTCGTGAATAGATGGAGTACATGGGGCGAATTCAAGAAGGAGCTCCTAGAAAAAAAAAATTAAATCATTATTAATTCTTTAAAAGTTAAGACATTTGACATTGACGAAAAAGTTCTCTGAAAATAAAACTAAAATATTTGTTTTATTTATTATGGAGAGTATATAAGCATTCTTTATTTAATTTTGAAACTAAAAAAATGAATGTTTTCATATATACCAGTATGATTTGTATCGAGATGCTTATTAGCAAATATAGTGAATCCTTTTAAAGTCCATTTTTTGCTGCTAAGCCTGCTTTACACCAAGTTTATCAGGAATCGCCTGAAAATAAAAAATTTAATTAGAAAATAATTAATATAATAGAAAAGAAAACAGAATAAGAGAACATAATGAATTATAATCACAAAAGTTGAGTGAATTTGTTTCGTATTATAAAATGAAACATCTGACAGAATAGCTGTCTCGAAATTTAATTAAGAACTCACAAAGTGTATTTTCCCTTATTTACTGTTCAAGTCTTCTTTTGAATTTCAATCTTAATATGTTAAATTTTCAAGAGATGGAAGAAAATATTGTCTAGGATGGATTAAAGTTTAACCAAAATTATGAGTTCTAATATGCTCCTAAGATTGCCTAATTTTAGTTCAGAAATATTAAAATATGATTAGTAAGAGACGAATAAGTAACAAGAATATTAAATTTTTTGAAATTAATACTCACTAAATAAAGCATTTTTAAAATAACACGCTTTTGTAATACTTGTCATTTATAAGAGGTAGAAAATATATCTAATGATAAATCACTATTGAATTGAAAATAATACAAATATAAAATTATATTTAAGAAATAATTATAGAAAATAACTTACAAATGTTTTATTTTTCTCCATTTTAAAATGATTTCTTTTAAAGAAATCGAAAATGCATATATATCACTCAAAAGTTTCCGGCACACATATATATACAAAATTAATATATTTAAAATATTTGATTAAAAAAAACTAGTTAAATTTATTAATATAAACTCTTAATACGATTTATTTAATAATTAGAAAATTAGAAATAAACATAACGTTATTGAACAAGATATTAATAATTATTCTGTCAATTTTTCAGGACCAAAAGCGGCGCTTTGAAACCAAAGAGGTTAAACTGGAGATAGTCAATTTAGATTGGAAAATGAAATGAAAATTTCATTTAAAAAATATCACTAAAAAAGAAATATTCAAATTTGAATAAAAATTTATTTGAAATCTTTTTATTTAAACAAAATTAAAATTTTCTAAGATTTGATTGTGTTTCGAGCAAGGGCGGATCCAGAGTTTCTCGGGGGGGGGGGGGGGGAGGTAATTACCCTCCCCCCTTATATCCGCTCTTGGTTTCGAGTAAAGTCGATACCAAAGGTCGGTACCTCAAAAGAAACGCGTTGTTTGTGCGCGTTCAGTGGATATGAGTATAACTTTTTTTAAAGAATTTAAAAATTTAAATTTAAAATATTGAAATCACGATGTTTTCCTAGACCGATAAGCATATAAAGGCTTATGCGAACCTGCCCTTATTTAAATCAGGTATATTCATAGCCACCAAATTCCTATTAATTTACCGTGATGCCTGCCAAGGAACAGGGGCGTATATAGAATTTTTCGGGGGAGGGGGGAACTCATTTTTAAATATCCTTCTCCTTCCGAAAACAAAAATATTTTTAAAATACCTGAGCCCCCGAGGGGCCCTGGCCCTCTCAAAGAAAAATTTTCATAAAATTTTTTTTTTAATCTAAATATTTCCGTAGATATTCATCCGAGCCCTGAAGGACCTGAGCCATCTCAAAGACTAAAATTTTATTTAAAAAATGCTTATATACTAATATATTTCATTTTTTTTTAAATACTTTTATTTATGCGACCCAGTTTTGCAAACAAAAATATAGAAATTGGTCAAATACACGTATTATATACTTATATAGATTTGAAAAATCGGGATGGGGGCCCTCAAGCCCTCCCCCTTATATACGCCCCTGCCAAGGAGGTAAATTATTAAATATTAAATTTCAACCTCGTATCTCTTTAAGTTCTTGAGATATTTTGTTCAGACATAGACAAACACAGAGAAAGACAGGCAGATCATTTTTCATGACCCACTTTGTTAGGCTCAGGAACGGTGGCGTCATTGGGGGGGGGGGAGCATTAGCCCCAAGGGCTCTAATTTTTATAAAATTTTATATTATTCTTAAATAAAATATTTCAAAATATATCTAGAAATATACAAACTGCTCAAAATTAAACAATTAATCAAATTAAATAAATATCTTTTGGCCAAATTTAAGTACCTAATTGTAAGTGAATTTTTTACCCCCCCCCCCCCAAGAAAAAGTTGAAATGACGCCACTGCTCAGGAATTCAAAGATGTATATATATCTAATCGAGATTTTGATGGAAATACACACACATCTTTTGTTTGTACTCACATGATTTCTCCTTTCTTAAAATTCTCCCCATTTTGGAATTTTTTCCTCGGAATTCTTCCTTATAGCTTGATTTGGATGATAATTCCGTTCGCCTCGATGTTATTCTTTACTTCAGAAATTCCCAGACGAAAATTCTGAAACCAAAATTAGCGCTTTAATATCATAGAGATAAAACCAAAGATGGTAAAAGTTAAATTATAAAATATACCATATTTTATCAAAAAAAACTAAAAATAAATAAAATATATTATAAAAATTATTTAAAATAAAATACAATAGACTTATAATTAATTATTTAAATGTAAAATATTTTTTTCTTTAATTAATCAATCAAAAATGATTTTCCTGTCTAGTCATTGTATGAAGATCGAAAATTAACAAAGTCCTATTAATAAAAATAAAATTTAATTAAAGTTAATTTAGCGATTGTTTTTTTTTTTTAAATGTTATTTCCAAATTGATTTTATTTTTCGTGAGTTCGCCTGGATTAGTACTAATTTTAACTACTACTTTGCTCACTTGTACATTCCATATATTTATTTACTATCACTCACACCTTATCATTCGTCCTCATATTATTACTTATTATCTCTCTCACAAGTAAGTACTTTTGCAAGCAATGGCCATTTATAATGTCTAGTAGATATTAATCTTTAAGCTGAAATATGATACCAATCTATTTTTAAACCCATGTTTTAACAAAATTTCAGGATAAGAATAGATTAAGGTGATGATATTTTTCGGAGGATAATAATAAAAAAAAACACACACGTATTATTTATCCAGGATATGTTAGAAAATAGAATAGGGAACGATGCCAATTTTTGCTGTTAAACAAATATAACTTTTCTGGACGACAGACGGCATTCTTTTTTCCATTTGTGAATATTGTAGAGTGTGATGAGTGCCGCTGCTGAACAGCAATTTTGCCTGCGATGGCATAATTATCAGAGCAGTTTGTTGGCCTCGTTGCCCCAATTGCTCGATGGAGACGATCTTACAGATGTCACCCTCTCGGCTGGGGGTTTCAATCTCCGAGCACATAAAGTCGTCTTATCCGCATGCAGCCAATATTTCAAAGAGCTATTCAAGGTATTTCCAACCTTGTAATTATTTTTTCTCACGTATATCTTATAATTATTAATTTATTTAGATGCTTCAACCAATGCAACATCCAGTTATCGTACTTCCTGGAGCCAATTTTACCGACCTTTGTGCCTTGGTCACATTTATGTATAGTGGTGAGGTGAATATTTATCAAGATCAATTGCAAGGCTTGCTCAACATGGCCAATGCGATGCAAATTAGAGGATTAGGAGAAGTCAATGGGGTAAGCAGCAATCACTTATGTAATGGATTATCATTTCATTCTCTCTAGTATATTAAAAAAATTTACCTTATATTCGGTTAAAACATCGGAAGATAAAACTTTTTAATTATGTCATATTATTCTATTTATTTACATTTTAATTTCTGGTGACGTGAAAAAAGTTTGCTGACCTCTCGTAGGGGTTGTCAAAAGCGATTCAGTAGTAATAAAAAAAGTTATCCAATAAGCTATTTATTATTCAAGTAATGAATTTGGGTCAAATTATAAAAAATATTCTGGGACAAGTAAGTTGCACCCTTTTCAATAAATTAAATCACTCATCTCATCATCCCTTTTTTAAATCATTACCACATCATCAAAAATATAATAATCCCCAATTATTTTTAAGTTGATCTCATAAAATGGAGTGGTTCAATTTTGGTAAACATTATTTATTAAATCTAATCATCATAATAAACTTTTATAAATCAAATTTGTCTGTTGAATTTAGTTTATTTTTATCTATATATGTATTATATAGAGAAAGTATTGCGATCATGTCAAAAATTCGATGTCGAGATTTTGATGGATATACATGTTTTGAGGTCCCCTGATTCCAAAAAATGGTCTGTCTGTGTGTAACGATTTTATGCATGAAGGAATATGTATTTAAGTTAGGTACCCTCTCGGAAAAAATAAGTTTTTGAACAAAATCGGCCAAAAAGAACTAGTACTTTTTCAGTTTTTTGAATTTTCTCAAAATCGGCTCTAGCGATTTCGATTAAAATTCAAAAATCAATTATTTTTTACATGCTTCTTAAAAAGTATATCAGTAAAATTTTTCGTGAAAATTGTTTGAAGTACACTTTACTGATGTATTTTTCAGTTTTTTTTCGATTTTCTTAAAATTGACTCCAACAATTTTGTTTAAAATACATAAATCAATTATTTTTTAGATCCTCTTTAAAATGTATATTTAAATTTTGCACTGAAAATTATTTAAAGTACACACTTTACTGATGTAGTATTTCAGATTTTTACTTGGTCAAGTTTGGAACTAAGGTGCTATGGGAAAATAAATATATCTCGACACAATAAAATCTGATGTAGCAAGCACAGTACACAACTTTCTCTTATTCAAGGGTAAAAGAAAATTGTGTGCTGTGAGACCAGTCCCACCAGATTTTTTGATTACCCTTTGTGACCTAATAAAAAATACTGAATCGACAATAGACAGTTCTTTATGTTATACTTTATCTAAAATTTCGGAGTTGGGGTGTAAAAATATCAGGATTCTCTAATATATAAGGGGAAAGAATTAACAAAAATAATACAATTTGCCCTGGCCTCCTCTTTATATTTATATATATATATCCCTGCCTTCCGGGGAGATAAGTAGCTAATCGGGATAAGCTGCGGATTACGTTGTAATATTCAAGTCCGGTTTGTCACAAAAATTATTAATCTCACCCATTTTGACATAAAAGGCCAAAACACAGGACTTATTTATTTACCTAAATATTTATTTTTTAAAACCAGATAATCAGTAATGCTTGTTTGCTTTATATAAATTCTTTTAGGTATTTATTTAAATAATTTTTATTATTTTTTTAGAAACATGAACCATCGCCTTCTGAGACAAATAGTAAACTAAGTCATATCCCTTCAAAAAGACAAAAACTCGCCTCCGAATCTAATCCAATGGAAACTACAGACAAAGCTAGATCCCAAAGAAATGAGTTAGAATCATCGAAACGTTCCGAAATAGATTTTAGTCCAATTGCAAGACACTTGAAACCATATAAACCTCAGAATCGAAATGAGAAAGATAGCTTTACCAAAGTGGATCGTAATAAAGGCGAACCAAGTAGCGGTCTAAGAAGAAATGTTCCAATTAAATCGACTCCCCCGCCTTTGCCAATGGACAATTGTGAATTGTTAAACAAAATGGATGAATTGGCTCAGTTGGCTGGAGGAACTCCACTTCCTCCACCTCCACAAGCACAGCCTCCAAAATCGGTCGATGATACAAGTCTTCGTATCAAAAGTGAACCGTTAGCAGCCTTCGATGCCGGACATGATCCCGGGTACGCCCCCGAGGAACACGATTTAATTCCATCTAACCTTGTCGCGACCACAGCCAAAGGTAAACAAATTATTTTATTCTTAAATTCTCAGTGTGGACTATAAATTTCAATATGCAAGAAAAATACTTTTTATAATAAAATAATAAGGCAGCCGAAAACAAAGATAAAATATATTTCTCTTCTGCTTTCATACACTTATCGACGTTTCGACCGATATTCCAGCCTTCATCAGGACATGTGCAACGTTTGCCTCGAGCTTAGAGGGGCTCTTGGCAACTCCTTCAATAGTGAACCAGAAGTCATGACATTCGATGAATGTTCGCACCAAGAATATGTCAAGAGCTCCCCTAAGCTCGAGGCAAACTTTGCACATGTCCTGATGAAGGCCGAAATATCGGCGCGGAACTGTTGCATCACAATTCGCAACTTCCTTGCAAAGTTCGTCTCCAATGTCTTCTCAGGTTTTGTAATAAGCTTTTGGGAGAAATCAAACAAAATTTATTTTCCAATATTTCAAAGCAAGATAGGATTCTCTAATTAGTATAAAAGCATATGCTAGCCCATCATTAAATCATATCTTTCAGGATGGTCTTGATTGCACCCAACCTCCAGGAGGATTTAAGCAAAAAAATAAAAACCGCAATTAAATTATAGATAAACTTGATTATCTATAGCTATACCTACTTTATTATTATTTGATAAGGATTTGTGTCTCTTGGGATTGGATTAGGAAAAAGAAATTACCGACCCTCATTGACATAATAAATAATCATCCAATAATAAGGTCGTGACCTACTCTTCTCAAAATCAGAACAATAAACTCACAACCTTTAAAATATAAAGTTTAATACTCTCACTCCTAACGCCCGGACATAAAAATATACTGTATATATATACGAAAATTCATTCAAACTCTTACCAAATTTCTACTATTTTAATAAATAACAGAATAAATACAAAGACTCACATGAGAGCTAAGGCTGGTATTTGTTCCCTTTCTTCTCCCTCTTCAAGTGTTCGTCCATGACCCTTTGGTTGCGTTTGTCTTTCTTACGCTGACCTCGGAATACGGAATAATGTCTACAACACAAGATAAAATACAAATGATCAGGACTGAGATAACTAATTTTTTACTTTCTCTTAAACATATATATATATATATATATATATATATATATATATAGAGGGAAAGTTTTTCTATTTCGAATCCGAATACACATGCAAATTGTGTAATTTATCTTATTATTAGAAAAATTACAAATTTTTGAAAAAACTTATTAGGTAACCGATTGATCTACGATTTTAGTGTAAGATAATCACGTATTTGTGGAATATACGGTTGAGTCTAGGGGAAGTCATTTTTACTTTCTCTTGCCTATATATGTAATATATAGTGAGAAAGTATTGTGATCATGTCAAAAATTCGATGTCGAGATTTTGATGGATATACACGTTTTGAGTCTAAAAAAGTGGGTCCCGAAAATTGGTCTGTGTGTATGGAGAATTATTAACTAGAAGTAAATGAGGTGCGAGGTTGAAATTTTATATTTAAGTTAGGCACCCCCCCTGAGGTGTGAAAATAATATTTTGAACAAAATCTGTCAAAAATTACTAGTACTTTACTGAAGTACCTTTTCAGTTTTTTTTCGATTTTCTCAAAATTGGCCATAACTTTTTTGATTAAAATTCATAACTATTTTTTAGATCCCCTTTAAAAAATATATCAGTAAAATTTTTCGCGAAAATTGTTGAAGTACACTTTACTGATGTAGAAATTCAGATTTTTCAAATTGATTTTTCGGCTCTTCCTTACATAGAGCCAATGTTAAATTCCTGCATCTTAATTTCGATTCAAAAGGGGGTCCGATTTGGGACTTTTTACACATTTTTTTAGGATAAAACATTATTTTAAAGTTTTCATTCCTAATTCTCTTTTCGAAAACTGAATAGTTTTATAAATAAAACGCTTATCTTTTTAAAGTAAATGAGAAAGTCGAAGGTAAATCCCTTCCGATTTTTTTGATTGTGAATTTTTTTAACATATAATTTGTTAAAAATTGTTAGAATCCCAAAGAAAAGAAAAATTATCAATTTTAATTAGTTGCACTTAATCGAGTGAATTTTTGACAAAATTTTTTGTTATCTTATCTCTTCCTTATCCAGGTAGTTTCGCATTAAAGTTGGTGCACACATTTTTTCCATCTTTTATAATCTTATTTATTTCTCGGCGAATTTAATTATAAATTAGATATCGTACTATCTGTGTCATTGCTCAAGAGAGATGGAATTGAAAATAATTTGAGATTTATTCACTTGCAATATTGCAATTAATAATAGAATTTTCTTTATTATTTTATTAAAAACCATTTTTTATGCCACAATATTTTATTTTCATTTAGTATTCTTTTAAGAAATTTCTTTTCTAATTTTACGTATAAATATCATTCTTTCATCGACTCTTTCACAAGATAGTTTTTTTTTAATATTTATTTTTGTTTTTTCCAATTTAATTATATTCGGTTCTCGTGGCTTTTGATTTAATTGGAACTCGGCTTGTGACGAAATGCTTCCAGAACTCAGTTGGAGATCTGGATTTAAGATCTCCAACTGAGAAGCCACTGTGATTTTGCAATAAAATAAAAATAACATTCGAATAAATTTTGCAATCTATTCTTCATAAATATATATATATTATATTTTTTAATGTAGACCATTTTTATTTTCATATATCACTGTCTGTGACTTTATAAGAGACTTGAAACAATTCTTAAAATTTGCTTTTAAAAACAAAATTAAAGAATGGCCTGATGGACAAGCAGTAAACTATCAGCAAGTGATGCTATTGAATTTCTACTTCTTCAACAAGTAATTGGACCATGTTATGCATAAAGGAACCAAGCGACATTAACCTAAATCTGAGATAAAGGATATTTCATTTGCACACTCATGGGCGTAACTAGAGAATTTGGCTGGGGGGGGGGCATGGGACCAGCGATCCTCCAGTGGACCTGGAAAGCCCCATATTTTCTCAATTTTTCTTGGGGAAGGAGCTTTCTGGGGGACCAAGAGCCTTCTGGGGGGGGAGGGCACCCCCTAGTTATGCCCATGTGCACACTTGCAACAAACCCAATGGCAATGACTTTTTTCTCTTTTATACAAAAAAGTGCACAGAATAATAATGTTGCAATTTAAATAAAGAGGTAGATCTTCTTTTTCCCTACAAGATGGAGGTCTTAACTCAATTTCGATCATAATGGCGCTTGGTTCCTTTATTCATTTTTTTTTTAAAAAAAATTATAGGTCTTCGGACCTTATGCACCCATTCCAAAAAAAAAAAAAAAAAAATGATAACAGAATATAAATATTTTCCCAAGTTTATAAATTTTATATCTTAAATTTTAAGATATCGGCAGGAACTAAACATACATCGATCCAAAAAATCTGGTGCGACTAGTCACATATAGATTTTTAAAAATAAAACTGTCAATCATTTTTCATTGTTGATTAAATTAAAATTTTGATAAGAAATTATTCTCATATCATAAAGGAAATCCTTATCAAAAATTGATTCAGTTCATATTATGAATGAATTTTTTTTTTATTCAATAATCAATTATTATATTGCTAAAAAAGTGGAAAAATTAAAAAAAAATTAAAATTAAAAATTTAAAATCTATTACTAGTCCACCATATTTTTTGTTGTTGTGTCCCTAATAGAATCACTTGTCCAGACTTTTTTTTGGGTTAATACATTGCAAGTGATATATTTTGTATTAATCAGTTTTACACTAAAATTTTTCCAAAAGTCTACACTAAAATAATTAAAATAATTTATTTTTTTTATATAATCGCCTGGAGAAGGTAGATGATATAATCGCTCCGTTTAAAAATTCATTCTATCTTTTTCATTTTATTATCTTTTAAACACTCAGATTCATTTATTTATTTTAATAGATAATGAGTTGATATACTAATATATCATCCATTTCATCCAAGCATGGAACGATTTAATTAAATATTAATATAATACTTTTCTAGGATAATTGGCGATTTTTTTAAACTTTCTCCCTCAACCTAATGATAAAATGTTTTAATCTTTAGACAATTAAGCATGTATTTGCATGAAATTAATTAATAAAATATTTTTATAACAAATTTTTCATAAGCACGAATATTTATTGGCCTAAAGAAACTAGATCAGTAGAGACTAATATTAATATATCCCCCCCCCCCCCCCCCCTTCATCAACTATGACGGTGGACACTACAGAACCCGAAAACTAGATTGAATAAAGAGGAGGAATAAATAATTGGATTAGAGAGAAAAGAAATACTAGTTAATCTAAATTAAGTAATACGCTACTCACCAGGTATGGACTCCTGAATCCTGAGTATTAATCAATTATAATTATAAACCCTCTTATTCTTCTTTCTGTCCTTGGGGTTGACATTTTATTAATATACACCACGTCAGTCCGTAGGTTGATGAGGGTATGAGATGGAGAAGACTAGCAGCATAAAGGAGATTTGGCTCGTGGTTGCCATCAATGTTTATCTGAGTGTAATAAAATATATTAAATAATATTCAAAACAAATAAAAAAAGTAATAATTTTTTTTTCCATTAATTTTTTCCTTTAATTAGGAGAAATGTGAAGGGAGTTTAGATGGATGAATCAAAATCATCAATTTCAGTTTGCACTTTACTGGAAATATTTGAGCCAATTTGACTTTGATCATTTTCATTCCATAATATTATTTTTAGTGAAAATGCGTCCAATTAAATTAAATCGCAAGATTGGATTTATCAATCGGGTCCACTTACTGTATTGTAACTCTGCGGTTGAGCGGAAATATGTGGAAGTTAAAGTACAACTGCTTGTTCAAAATATTATCCAAAATATAGTTATTTTTATAGTTATTTTCTCTCTCTATATATATAATCAATCAAATAAGGGAAATAAAAAATTATATCTCTCCAACATCTTTTAAACAGGACCGGATTTTCCACTAGACATAGAAGGCAAGTGCCTAGGTCAGCCGATTTTTGGAGAGTGGCAAATTGTGGAAATAATAATTATTATTATCTTCAAAATATTGTAATTTTTAAAAAGCTTTAAAATGACCCTTTATTTTATCCAAAAATTTGCCTTGCCTTTCGACGTCCTTCGGGCGGAATTTCAAAAAGTGCTTACAGGCGGAATATTCCTTAATCCGGCCCTGCCTACCCTTAATTAAGAAGAAATGTAGAGTATTCACACATGACAATTAAGTCTTGTTATGTATTTGTTATGACTTTAAATACTTTTTATCAAATAAATAAAAAGTTTCTCTCTTTGGATAATTATAGGCAGGAGCAGTCAATAAAAAGACTCTGTTTGCTGGTTCTAATCTCGGAGACGTTTCGGTTCTTTTAATATAAGAGCCATCTTCAGTCCTTAGATTAGATATAATATAAAATTGCACAGAGTTGGTCACTTTGAAATAGTTTCTCTCTTTGTTCCGAGCATCAATGTTTATAAACCTTTGCCTATTTTAAATAATACTAAATCATCATTTATATCATCATCTTGTATATCATTTATGCGTGTATTAATTTTTTCTATGTCCAATTCCAATATTTCCTTTGTTTAAGTTTTGTGCTAATAGATCTTTTTTGTTGATTTTCTAGACCTGAACTCTCCGACTTCATGTGACTCGGCCTCAAGCCCAGCCACCGGAAACATCTATACAGTGGACCCGTCAACAGCCGCTGATCGAATGCAACTTAGTCAAGGTTCGAATTTAGCCACTAATAACAACAAGTTATATCTCTCTAGTCAAAGCGCCAAATTATGGGCCGGCGCAACCGGAGCCGGCACAACAAGCACCAGCAAACTTTTCGCTACGTGTGTCATTTGCGGAAAACAACTGAGCAACCAATACAATCTGCGTGTACATATGGAGACCCATCAGAATATGAACTACGCGTGCAATGTGTGCAGTCACGTCTCTAGATCACGAGATGCATTACGAAAGCATGTCTCTTATCGTCATGGTGGAGGTGGTGGAGGTGCTGGTGGCGGAGAACCTCGACCCTCTTCTTTGGCCAGGGAGGCCAAAGGGTCAAGGGTCGTCGCCAGTGCCTCCTCAACCGTGACGACGGCCTCCATTGCGAAAGGGATCGGTGCCTCATCCAATCCTCAGCCAAAGACCACCAACGAGAATAATAACGACCTTGTATAAAAAATACGAGGCATATCATTGCTCAATTTTTTTCATTCTCTTGTTAATTTTACCAAATATTTATTGATATTTGGTAATAATATTCATCATATTAAAAAAAAATAATATATATATATATATACAAATTTATTAATTGTTAAATATATAAAATCTATATATATATACATACATATATTTACTTTATTACATTGTTATGAAATATCCATGGGATAGTTTACGTCTAGTTTTGGATTTTTCTCTATTTGAGGCTATTGAAATTAATATTTCTCTTTTTTAAGTTCCTCATCCTATATTTTAATATATAAGAATCACGACTACCTCGTGAAAACATATCTGTCAGTGGCAGATTTGATTATTTTCTATTTTTAGATAGAAAAAAAATCCTTTATATAATATATATATTTATAAATAATGTTATTTCATTCAAAAAGTATTTTCTCTCTTCTTTTTTTTTAAGAAAAAAAAAAGAATTGTTAGGCATGAAAAAAATTTATGAATAATGCCATTTATATTAAACACATTGATAAAAATTTTTATAAGATATCACGCTTGGCATCTAGTCTCTCTTAGTTCCAGTTTTACTTTTATTTATTTAGGTCGATTTCAAATATCTGCTTGATTCATTCACACTTTCTTATTTACTTCATTCTTCAACAATACAGAAGAGCAGGTGGATGTAGGCGGCCGGCAAAGAATAAAAACTTTATTTAAATCGTTCCCATCTTCAGGATGATTAATTGTTAATGTAACTTAGTCGGTTAATACAGAATTATAACATAAATTTGCATTAGATATGACATTAAACATACATTTAATGATATATGCAAATTTGTGTTATAATTCTGTATTAACCGACTAAGTTACATTAACAATTAATCATCCTGAAGATGGGAAGGATTTAAATAAAGTTTTTATTCTTTGCTGGCTGCATATATCTACCTGCTCTTGTTATTTTCATTTGTTAATTTTCTTGAAGATTAGGAGATTACATGTTGAAGGCAGTCTTGAGAGAAAAGTCTCTATAATTCTAGGCAGCATGGAAAAGTTTTTCAGTTTTGAAAACGACCTTAAATTTTTTTTTAATATTTCATAATTATTTCCTGGATGGATAGTTATAAAAATTTTTGATATAGTCTGATTTTTATTTTTAGTTTTTTTATTTTGCCAACGGTGTGAGATTAGAGTTCCAAAGATTTTGACATATTTTTCAATGTGTGTTTATAAATGACTTTGAGATATTTAAAAAATATCTAAAAAAACCATCCAAATTTTAGAGAAATGACAATATTCTCTTTATTGATTTGTTATTGTTATTAATTTGTTGTTTTTTTTTTTTGTATGGAATAATATATATCTATTTAGAATTAATTTTGTTAAAAATACAATTTGTTAGAGAAAGGCTTAAAAAAGTAAGCAATGATAGTCATAGCGAACTTAGTCTGCTCTTTTGCACACACTTATATATATATACACAAATTTGCCACTGATAATTTATACTAGTGGATTGGTTTGTTAAAGTTTAATTATATAAAACGCACATATCTTTATAAAGACGGGAATTAAAGTTAAAAAAAAAATCACAAAAATATTTTTATGGAATGAATAGATGATATATAATATATTTGTTAAAATAATTTATATTTTTTTTCCCAATCACTAGTCTTTTATCGATTATTTATTTTATTTTTTTTCTCTTTACATGTTAATGTTGCATAGCGAGTAGATCTCGACATTTATATGGGCTCCTTTTTATTGTTAAAGATTTTTATGACTGATTGTTATTTCTGTTATCGAAAAAAAATTGATTTTATTCCTTTGTTATTTATTTTAAAATAATGGTTTAGCGCTTTTTTTTTAAAAGCTGCTTTTTGTGTGTTGTTTCCTGGGAATGTAAAATTGTTGTTGGGAAAAATAGAATGTTTTTTTTTTTTTTGGGAATGATAGTTTTTTAATTTTTTTTTTTAAAGCTTTTTGTTTGATATCCTTTCCATTAGCAAATAATCCTTTGATTTTTAACATTTTTATAATTATTATTATACGAGTAATTTAGTAGAATCAATGTTCCCTCAAAGCGATTTTTTCTTTTTTAATAGAATTACAGTGGTAATTTGAGATTTGAACTTAATTTAGATTGACTTTATTTCGTCTACTAATTAAACATCTTTGAGTCAGTGTACAAGATTTTCTAGTTATTTTTGAGCCTTTCTGGTCTTAAGGGGCGTCATCTGTGAAGAAATTGTTTATTTAGAAAAAAAAAGATCCACCCCAAGAAAAAAGTTTGTCCCTTTCAATCTATTGTATAATTAGTTTTATATAAACTAATTGGAGCAAAACTATTCTTATTAAAGAAATAAGAACGTTGAGACCTGATGAAGTTTCATATATAAGAAATTATAGATATAAACATTTTAGAATATATCTTTGGATTTATTACGTTTCACTTGTTATTTAAAACTCTTCTAAAAAAAATATGTACAGTGAGGGACAATATTAAGTCCCACCCATGCGTTTTCTACTTGTGAGTATTTCATTGTTTTTAAAAAAATATATATTTTGGAAACTTTCATGGTTCAAACCTAGAAAATTTCTTATAAAAATTTTGATTTTATTTTATAAAAACAATGAAATAATCACAAGTAGAAAACGCATAGGTGGGAATTAATATTGTCCCTCGCTATACTTAAAAACATTCAATTAATTCGGCTGAAATTATTAAAAGAAAATTTAAAAAATTTTTGTTAAAAAAGAATCTTAAAGTAAAGTTTGAATAACGTGAATATCTTACTTTCCAGTCAAAAAAGCAAGTCTTGCTCAAAAAGGCAGGAATTTTTGTCTACAAAAGTACTGCCCTAAAATCAAAAGGAGTATATATATATAATTTTATGAGAAGTAAAGTATCAACTTTGGAAGAAGCAACTTGGTCAGAATACTTAGTATTTTACTTTTTTTTCTAATAAGGTAATATGTCTTTACCTTAAAAGTTCGAATCTCCACTGTAATAAAATTAGCGCATGCGAGGGAATATTGGATAGAATAATTTTCTGGCTTTTAACAGCTTTTTTAATTTTAACTGAAGATGCCGGTGTCTAGATGCTCTCTCAACAAAACTCTAACCAAAGGCAAGTAGGCCTTTTTTGAAATGCTTAATATTTTTTCCTAGATTTTTCTATTTTAATTTAATCTCTTAGCTCCAATCATCGACCATTTGAGTTGTGCATTTATTGTTTCTTCAGGATTTTGCTACAACAACATTGATCCATCTGGGACTGGATCATCTTGCGTTTGGGTGCCTCCTAGTCGGCAAAGTGTTTCGTGCCCCCTCTGTGGAAAACACATCACGCAGAAAAGAAATTTGGGCCAGCATTTACGCAAACACAAGACAGCAACATCCGCAGCTACCATCACTTTCCATTTATGAACTCCCTAATAATAAACAATAAAGAACACACATTTCTCTTTAGGATTATAGTGTCTAATTAACCAAGACAAAAAAAAGCCCATAAACCATTTTTTTCTAATTTTCTTAATCAAGACAGGACTGTGAATTTGAATATTATTTAAAATGCCTAACAATAAAAAAAAGCACATATTTATAGTTTACTTCTTAGTTTTGGATATTAGCGGATCAATCAAATGAAAAAATGTAAAAGACATTTGTTATATATGGAATATTTGAATAAATTAAAGTTTTTCAAATAAGATCCAATCAAGCTTTCTTTTAATAAACGCTTTACAAAAGAAAAGCATTAAGATTTCAAAATATAGAAAAAATTAACATAAAATTAGGAAAATTAAGCGACTTGACTAGGGATAGAAAACTTATATAAACAAATAATGAAGGAAGAAATTCAACCAATTCAATTTTAAACAATTTATAGTATCTAGGTAACAAAAGAAAAATGAACCTCAATCTTAAAAACAAACGTATAATTATACCTTTTGTAGATAATGTTAAAATTATACTAATTCTCTCTTATAGGGAAATTTTAAGGCTCTGCTAGTTGTAGGTATGGTCAGGTCTAGGAAGAAGGGCATTGATTGTCTATGAGAGAATAAGAGAAGACGCTTACAATTCCAAGGAAGCTTAAAATTACCTAAAAATGAAACATTCTTTCTTACCGTATATTCAAAATAATATCTCTCAAGACAGAGGAGTTATTCGAGCCGAAAACGAGCAATTTTTCAAGTGCTTTTATCCAACTTTTTCGTGTATGCTTTCCTAACTGGCCACATACATACATTGTAAGACGTCACGTCAAAAACAATCAAAAAAATTTTCTTACTTCTTCAATAATATAATCATATACTATTTTTTCACTAAACCTTGAACCACAAACAACACTAACTCAATCATACAGAGGAAGATATTTTCCAGAAATAACCAAAACGTATATACTGTATATATGAATCATTAAAATCTTAAGATTTTAGAATAAGATTATAAAAATCGAAATATCTACTAAATATTTTTAGAGACATAATTTTTTTTTAAACATCTGAAAAACAAAAAATATTAAGAATTTCAATTAATTCACAACTAGTGAAAATTTATCAACAAAGTAGTTTCTATAGAATTTTTTTTTCATATTCATTTTAATTCACTAATTATTCCAATGAATTAAGAATTTATTAGAATAATCCATTACTGGAATCCAAAATTTTCATTCAGAGAGTTTCAATCATAATATTTTGTTGTTTTTTTTCACACAAAATAAAAACCATTAAAGACTAATCAAAGAGCTGAAATTGTTCAAGATTACCTAAAAAAAATAAAGATCAAATTAGATGAGAAACTGTAGGAGAAGGTAAGGCAAAAATTGAACTATGATAAAGAACAAAGAACCGAAAGAAAACGGAAAGTGGATTATTGAGATGAAAGAGTGGAAAAAATTCAATTAGGACACTAGAAATAAGCATTTCTGTAGAAAATCTTAGTAATCGAGAGGACAAAATGATTGAAATAATCCTCACAAAATATAAATTATTTCAATTCTTTAAACATTTTGCCAGATAAAAGCAAAAGAATTCGTACAAAAGAGCGATTTTAAACTTGTCACAATTTATATTATTTCTCTTATAATAATCAACTGTCTCAAAAATTTTCTTGAAATAAATGGGGAAAAAACACAATCTTTTGAAGATCTCTTATGTAGTAAAAAAGAAACGAAAAAAATCTGTAATGCAAATATTTATTCTTTTGAATATAAAGACACAGCTTAAGAAAGTCGTGAATAACTGGAGGGTTGACTGAGGAAGGACGAAATTCACTTTGGTTGAAGAAAGAGAGGAGGGGGGAATAGGATAATCGCCATTTCCTCTTTTTAAACAAAAGAAGCAAAAATTTCTTATTAGGCCATATCAAGGAAATTATCTTTTTTCACGACAATCATATTCATCATTAAAAAAAAGGAACAAATAATATTAAAAATAAATTAAAAAAATTTCATTCAAGACAATAATAACAATATAAAACCAGCTCTTGTTTATAAAAGCTTGGCAGGCTTGTTATTTAAAAAAATAAATTAAGCGATTATCAAAATTCATAAAATGCAGTTTTACGAACATCCCTCAATTTTTTTTTTTAATTAACTATTCTAATTCGAATAAATCGAATCCCCAATTATTAAATATCCGGGTATTAAAAAACCCCTTATTTATATAATATATATATTATTTATCATAAATATTCGTTTTCAAAATGTTAACTTAGAATAAAAAAAAAAAATAAATAAATAATTGAGATCGAAAAAACGTATTAGTTGTTGGAATTTTTAAATAGAAAAAAGAAAACAAACGGTCTTGAATTCTGAGTTAACACTTTGTTATGGTATGCAAATAGAGAGTGCTAATTTTTTTAGCAAATGAATGAATGAATATTATGCTTCCAAGAAGTAACTAGAACACCATATCTAGGAAATAAGCTAAAATATAGATAATATTGATCAGAAATCTAAGAAATCAAACCAAAATTAAATTAATTTTCATAAATTTTCGACCAGAGAAATTTATTATTATGGGAGTTTTTAATTATAGATCTCATTTTGTATTAATAATTTATAAAAAATATAAATACTGTACAAGGTTTCAACTGCTTATTCTGCAGTCGTTTCCAAGTACTGTGCACTTTCTCCGACTCAAGTGAACTAACCTGAAAGGGACCGGTACGTTTATTTTATATTCAACGACGTCAACGCCATCTACATCCTATGAAGTTGAAAACAAACTTTCGGGCCATCTACTCTGATTCCCATGAAGTTAGACATAATTATGTAAATACTTGCTTTGATGATTGTGTCTAACTTCATGGAAATGAGTGTAGATGGCGCTGACGTCGTTGTATATAAAATGCACGTAACGGTCACTTAGAGGTTAGTTCACTTGAGTCGGAGAAAGTGTACAGTACTTGAAAACGAATGCAGAATAAGCAGGCAAAACGTTGTACAGCATTTATATTTTTAATAATTAATACAAAATATGATCTATAATTAAAAACTCCCATAATAATAATAATACCAACCCCAAAAGCTTTAATAAACACATTAGAATAATATAATTTGTGTATTATCCTGGAATCATCTCCAGTATAAGAAATGGTAGTTATGCAAATTTCTAAATTCCAATATGAGCTCGCCAAAAACACATATTTTAGAAAATTCAAGGTAGCTCAGCCGCAATAACCTATTGGATAGTTGGAAAATTAAATTTCAATTTCCTATAAAAATGTCCGCTTATAATTAAAAGGCTTATTAGCCATAAAGAATATCAAAATTAATATTCTATATTCAAGTTCTGTTCATTTAAGTGATGTTGTAGTTACTTTTTAGGGGTATAATAAGTGTAATACTATTAATTTATTTACATTTTTATGTAACCATTTCAAATATGAAAAAATACTGAATTAGCACTCTCTAGTTTATATATAAATAATGATTTTGGTTTAATGATACATTATCTCTTTTAATGATAATAAAAAAGTATAGAACACAAACCACTCGAAAATTGATTTCAATTTCATTTCTCCAAATATATATAAACGTTTAGAAAAAGATTTGTTTTGTTAAAAATAGATATTTTTGAAATTCTTCATTAATTTTAAAAAATGAACAATTTAGTTACCTTAATTTTTTTTTTCTTAGAATTTTTTTTTCCATTTTTTTTGTTTTTTGTTTTAATGGAGATCGAATTGGTGAAACCAATTTTTCGAAGGAAGCGGAAGGATGAAATGAGAAAGGAACACAGTTCAGATGGCTCCGATATTCCATACTTTTGTATTGCAATCTTGACCAACGGAGACCAAAGTTTCAGTATCTAGCCATGTCAATCGAGTAATTTGACTTTGTGGATGAGCATCTAAAAAAAAAAAAATAAACAAACAAATTATCAAAGAATTTAATAAACCTGTCAAAGATTAAATAAATAATATAACATAGATTGATCAGCTATTCAATATGGTGATAAGATAGCGGCTCTCGGTTCGTAAGAATATTATATGTTAGCGAGGCGAATAGCTGAATCAATATGTAGTAGAAAATAAAAGGCCGAGCAGCTATGTTTATTTCTTTATTTAAGAACCCACAGCGACGTTTCGGTCGACTATGCGACCATCTTCATGGTTAGAGTTCAGTCAACAGAAAGAAGAGGTTTTTCTGTTGACTGAACTCTAGCCATGAAGCCATAGTCGACCGAAACGTCGCTGTGGGTTCTTAAATAAAGAAATAAAGATAAACAGCTACTAGGCCTTTTATTTTCTACTATTAATATTATATATACCTTTTAATTATGCATGACAAAATGAAGTTTCATAAGCAGACTCAACGTGTTAGTTCAAAATTCCTTGCGATTTTTCCAAAAATATTTTTTTTTTTGGCAAAAATAAATTTTGAAGGTTGTTTTTGAAAAAACCGGAATAAATTATGAAAAAATAATAGCTACACTCTCTTAGTCCAGCTGGTCTTGAAAAATAAATTTTAATTATAGGTAGTTTTGTTTAGTGTATGAGATTTTCCAAAATTAGGCATGCTTGAGAACAAATGAACAATCAGCCGAAGGCGTTTCGGTCCAATTGTTATGTCCTCAGTCCATTAATTGTTGTGTGTTTTGCTGAGTTAGTCAGGTAATATATAATACACATCGTTTAATAAATATATAATGTATAAATTATATTCTCTTACCATATATATGAAAATATATAGAGAGAGAAAGATTGCAATCATGTCAAAAATTCGATGTTTTTATATTTACATTGGTAAAGTCAGCAGAGAATATTTTGTGACATTGACTTTGTAAATACATCTCATTATATTAAGGATATTTATAGATTGTTATTTTCTCCACTCTTTTTTGAATGGGGGTGCAGAGTACTTAGCTCGGCTAATTGATGGACACACAGAGTAATGATAAACTTACTTTTAATAATAGTATGTTTGGAAGGCTCCTTTACACTCCAAACAATGATAGTGGTGTCGAGACTACCACTTGCGACGAGTTGAGAATCCGGTGACCAGGCTACGCAATTGACTCGGGCATTGTGGAAACCCCACTCTTTTCCATGGGCCAACTGAAAAATAAATTATTTCTATGTTAATTTATAAAGAAATCACAATGGCTGACTTAGAACTCCTTAAAACCTACTTGACTTATAAATTTAATTTAAAATAAACTAAATTTAACGTAGGTGAAGTTCATTTTTTGAATATCATTAAAAATATTTAATTTAATTAATAATTAAAACAATAAATTATTAAAATATGTCAAAAATCCTTAATAACCTAAAAATATAATTATAAATTTCTATCCTAATTATAATAACACTATAAATATATAAATTATAAAATCAATTTTCAAATATATTTACCTTAAGTAGTATATTAAAGGTGATTTGGAATCAAGTAAAAATAAATAAAATCACTAACAAATAATTTTTCACTATCAACAATGAACACTTCAACACAGAATACACAAATCTCTGCATTATGGCGGACGTTAATAGGAGCCAATAAGAGGCTTTAATTTTTAGATGACGTCATTAAGAATTTTTGTCTTCTTTTTACTTTCTCTTACCTATATATATGAAATATATATAGAGAGAAAGTATTTATAATAAATCGGTTCCATTTTATCGTATTGCTATCTAATTATTTTTGTCTAATTTCAAAAGAATTGTTTACGAAAAAAGCTAAAGATATTTTCAAAAAATTAAATTTTTCAATAGCATATTTTCCTCTTATAATTATAAAACAGGCGCGTAGCTACTGAGGAGCATTTGAAGCAAACAGTTTGAGCGCGAATTTCAAAAGAGCGAATTAAAGAATTTTTGTAGATTTTCCTAAAAATAAATATACTATTTTATTACTATTAATTAATTTGATTGAATTCAGAAAAATAATATATTATATATAAAATAAATTTCATATATTATACACTTAAAAACAAAAATTTAGAGGAATCTATTGACCGATTAGAAAGCGAGGAAAGTAGTATTTATGCCTATTTATTAGAAAAAAGGAAATTAGTTTTGTTTTTTTAAACATTCACACTTTTTTCCCATTCACACACACATACACACAGTCTTTTCGGCAACTTAGGCCATTTAAGACTTAAGATACACGATATATGTAAATATATCTATTGGGGGTCCAGGCATTCTTATTTAAGCCATTTGGTATCCAAATGGCTTAAATAAAATCATCAGACTGCCTGGGATCCGAACCCTCGACCCTTGGTATACAAAGCAGGCGCGCTACCAACTACGCCAAGCCCGAGGACCTTTGTTGTTTTATATAGAGATTTTCTATATTAACATGATATAGAAATAATTTAAAGAAAAACTCACCGGCTGTTATAAATCCATGAGGGCAGCGTAATTAAAAAAATAATAATTGATTAATATTGAATATTTAATTTTTTTGTTGGTGAGGCCTAGAGCCCCAGGGCCCGAGAATTGAACTCAGAGCTTCCGGGGCATGCATTGCACCAAGCCAAGGATTTTAATTAAAACCCAAAAAACTGTTGGTGTAAGTACAAATCCAAACTCTTGCAAATATTTTCAATAAATACAAATATAAAATGATTATATTTTTTTTACCTGATAATCAGGGAGTTGGTAGAGTACGACTTTCCGGTTGGCATCACAGGCAACGAGATATTGTCCGTCCGGTGAATAGCAACAGTCAGTGACGGGTCCCAAGTGCTGGAGTTCATTGCCCGGTGTCAGAGATCCCCCAGCCAGCTTATAGACATGCACTTTACTGTCTCCTGTGCCGCCGACGGCGATATCGGGCTGATTGGGATTGGCAGCGATACAAGAAGGCTCGTAATCGACAGGCAGACCGGACACTTTGCGACCTCCTTGAACGACTGCGATCTGAAAATAATAAGAGAGTTAGAAACTCAAAAATTAGTGAAGATTAATTTTATAATTGCCCTCGGGCTTGGTGTAGTGGCTAGAGTAGAGACTTGTATATAAGTGTAAGAAATATTGTAATTTCTTCCTTCTATTATATGAAATTCCATTTGTTTATTATTTAATTTATCCATTCAAAAAAAAAATTTAATTAGATAATGACAGACATCAGGGTGTAAACTTGTTTCTAGGGGTCATGCACATATGCAGTCGAGGTTCCCTGAGCAATCGTCGGGATATTTAATTAAGCTTATTTTCTTAAGATAAAAATCTTACCTTATTAATATTAATAAATTATGTAGAGAGAATAAAAAACAATCACACAACTAACAAGTAAAAAAAAGGGGAATATTTAACTTGTAATTATATTATTTTCTAAAATTCATTTTAATGAATTTTATAATTATAATTATAGTGTATATCTTCTATATTTAAAGTTGTCTAGCATTCTCATTAAATACTTTATCAAAAAAGAATTATTTAGATAAAAAATTTTGGGATTTTTCAAATAGAAAATATTTAAACATCCACAATTTTTTTTATCTTGAAAAATCATCTGGTTTAAATCTAGAAATTCAGGAATAATAAAATGTTATAAAATGGGTGAAGCATAAATCCGAGTGGAACAAACTAGCAAAAATAGAATTCAATTTCCTTAAGTGATAAGATCACATTTTGTAAAAAAAAAAATGATTAAGTTAATTGTTGTTTAAAAAAAATTGACAATATATTGTCACGCTGTTTGTGTTTTAAAAATAAGAAAAAAGAAAATTTTATTAAAATAAATGGGGAAAGATACGAAAAAAAAATTTGGTCTAAATAAAAAAATATGGTGTGACTGGCGCACAGCACACAACTTTCTCTTACCTCCGGTAATCAAAATTTGTGTTCTGTTCTTGTCACATCAGATTTTTTGTGTCGACATATATTTAGTTTCCACCGAAATACATGTATTAGAATTCAAGATGTCAAATTTATAAACGGGAAAATTTGTTACCATGGCAACCATTTCTCCTATCATTCCTATAAAGTACAAGAGTAAAGTGAGGTTCAAACAATTTTCAGGGGAAAATGAGAATAAACATTATAAAGATGATCTAAAAAATAATTGATTTATGAATTTTCATCAAAATCGTTGGAGCGAATTTTGAGAAAATCGAAAAAAAAAACTGAAAAAGTACATCAGTAAAGTACTAGTAGTTTTTGAGCGATTTTGATTAAAAGCTTATTTTCACGCTCCAGGAAGGTGCCTAACTTAAATATAAAATTTCAACCTCCTAGCTCAATTCCCTTCATGCTTTAAATTGAAACCAGACACACACCACACACAACCATGTCGCGAAAACCACTTTTTTGGATTTAGGGGACCTCAAAACGTGTATATCCATCAAAATCTCGACAAGAGAACGCACCAAGTGTTATAAAGTTAATGTTTAATAAATCATTTAAACTTATGACCTAGTGTTTGTAATTTCTACTATGTACATAGACACGCCGAAAGATTTTGTTGTTTGTTATAACTTATTATTGATATTTCAGCTAGAGTCTAAAGTTGATAATTTAAATCTCCTAAAATTTTCTTTCCATTTTGATAAAATTTTTCAAGTTGGATGTCAACACGTTGGGGGTGGAAGGGTGAATTCGGAATTTCCAAAGACTAAAGCATTTATAACAATATGTAGAAATTCTCTAATGATTTCCAACCAAATAATTATTTTTTTCTAATAAATGGGGAGAAGAGGGTAATTACCCCTATCTCTGTTCCCTCACCTTGACTTCATAACTCCAAGTAATAAACAACACAAAAATATTTAATGCAAGTAAATTACCTATCGCAAATGTAATCAATGAAGCAAGATGAATTCACGAGCGAGGATTCTTGAATGAATGAACGAAATGAATGAACAAACTCATTATATAAACGGCTTTTATACGTACTTTAAAAAAAAATAAAAAGTTAAAAAGAAGGTTTTCTAAATTTAAACTTTTTAAAATATATGAGTTTACGTAATAAGTGTTTCAGATTGAGCGGAAAGCAAATGAATAAATGATTTTAAATTTATACTTGAAATAAAATATTTTTATTGGATTTGGAATATTTATCAAAATAACCAGCTGCATGACTCGCCTTTTCCTCTGACATCTTGCTTATATTTATAGATTTTTACACAGCCAATAGAAATTAGCATTTTAATATTTTTTTTTCTCACGAACAAATCTTTAACGAGTGCTATTAATTTCATAATTTCACGATTCAAGTTTCATCCATTACGGTGGAATCAAATTAATTGATAAAACATCTTTTGTATGATTAACATCATAATATTAGTATCCTGAGGGGGGAGGAAAGAGGGACCCATCTCCTCGGACCGTAATGTATAGATCTAACTCAATTCGTTTTAAAAAGAATTCAAAAGCAAACCCAAACAAAACATCTCATCACTGAATATCGATCGAATTTTGGAGATTAACATCTACCGACAAAATTTTGTAGCCAGGAAGACTGCGACATGAAAACATTCTGAGAACCAAGGGACCTGGCCCCCAAGACCAACAGGGAAAAAAATCATTATCATCTCCGAATCGAGAGGGATAGGGAATATCAATATCTGTCTCAAATAAACAGGTCTCGAAACGATTTAATAAAATGGTATAATGTTTGTTAATGAGTTAGAATAGAAGAATTTGAGACTTTCGGTATGCCTATATAGTAGATATATAAAATTTAGAAAAAAATTTCTTTGGAGAAGGAACTTGAATAATTAATTAAGATAAGCAGAAGAGAAGTTGCAGTTGATGTTATGGAATGGAATTAATTAAGCTTCAATTAAGAGAAAATTAAAGCTACATTAATTAATTTGACAAAGAAAACGCTAAATTGAATGATGAAATGACATGAAACATTAACATATATAGGTAAGAGAAAGTAAAATTACTGAAAATTTAGTGTTTTCTTTCCCCAATAAACAAACTTCAGCAACACCACTTAGGGAGAACTTAATTTCTTAAAAATAACTATTCTGTATTAGTAAGAAGTACCTCAGTGACACAGGCTGCAAGGAGAGTTTCGCCTCCACTGCAAACATCCATTCCTCTTGGCTGGGAGGCGAGTTTAATATCAAATCCAGCCAAATCATAGGCGCGTTCTGTTAAGTTCACTCGTTTTACACTATCGTCTATCCCACAGGTATAGAGAGCATCGCCACTCACTTTCATTCCATTCATTTGATTGCCATGGCCTGTTCCCGAAATTCGGTCATTTTCACCTGAAAAAATTCAATACAAATTATTTATGAAATTCAAAGGGCAGATCATTAGTATAATTTAGTTATACACTTTAATTTTATATACAGTATTAGTAGTGGCTTTTCCTTAATTTTATTTTTTATTTAAATATTGATGGATTCAACGTCCCCTTGTGCTTCAGACGACCTATTTGGGATCACTATTAACCGCTTGCATAGAGATTTGATATAAAACAATCAAAACTAGTAAATATCATCTCATATATTAAAAAAATGTTATATTTATTTTAAAAATGGGCTTTTGTTGTCTAAGATCAAGTCCCTTCACTGAGTGTTTAATAGTGAGACCGAGTCTACGGTAAGGGCCTAAAAACTATCAAGTAATTTTATGATAACGGGAGAATCTAAACAAAAAATTTATTTAATAATAAAAATAAATTTTCTATTTAATATTAAATAAGAAATTTATAGGTTGATGGCAGATAAACTCTGTTGCAAGGTTGCAGTTAATTGTTGCAAAGTTAAAAATAATTCTTCAAAATTATTATCCGAAAATTTTTATTGCTAGGCAATTGATTTGCAAATATTCAGTTTTCGGTCTGATACCAGACCATCATCAGGCCTATGAACAAAGAATTATAAAAGTTTTACATATTTTTTGTTTGGTTATGTCTTGATGAAAAATATTAGCATTTTCAGGAAAGATAGGCTTCAACATTAATAACATTAAACTCTACATAACAAAAAACAAACGCCAAGAATTCAAGAATTAATTTTAACCTTTACAACAATTACCTGCAACCTTACAACAGAGTAACCTTCTATCTACCTATAAATTCATCAACTCTGGCTGTTTCTATTTGTGTTTAAATGAGGAACGGTAAAATATTAAGCTAAGTTGATCCTAGGGTAGAAAATGACGTCAAAAATATATTAATAAACAAAATAATGCACGTAAAATATTTCGATGTTTAAAACATAGAAAGCAACTCAAATTTTGAAAATAGACCACTCTAAAAAGTTTAGGGAAAAAATATATGGTTTCAAAAATAAAAAAACTGAATATAAAAAATACAAACCAGTATTAAAATCCCAACATGTAATATAACCGTCATGGGACCCTGTATAAATCTCAGGTTTTAGTGTATTTTTGGCAAGAACAGTTATTGGTTTGTTATGTCCCTAAAAAAATATTTATATTTTTAATTATCTATTTAATGTTATTTTAAAACTATCATTATTTAAATATCACCCACTTACTTTAACAACCCTTATATGCTTGGAAGGGTTATTAACGTCCAAATAATTAATAAAACCACTAAGCGAAACAGAGAGGACGTGTGGTCCTTGCCATAAACAAGAAAGCTGAAGAAAAAATGTGTTTTTTTTTATTAATATAATGCCAATTTCTAAAATTTTTTTTATAAATTTATACCTGTTGATCTTCCACTTGAGATCCCATAACAAATTCAGAAACTAAAGCACGAGTTTCCACATCCCAAAGGCGACAAGTTTTATCACCGGAAGCTGTGAGCAGCTGAGTGCCATCTGGATTCCAGGCAACCTAAAATAAAAAAAAAAGAAATCAATTCAAGGTTTGGAATAAGAACCTTATAACTAGTTTAAAAAAACAAATTATTTTTTCTACCTACAACGTTTCGGGGACAAGGACAATTGCATTTCTCTTGCAAACCGGCTTTCTTGATAAAAAAAAGCTAGGGTCCACGCTATCGAATTTGAAGTCATCATTTTATTTGACAAGTAGATCACGAAAAGACGGCGGAGGAAAAATTATATTAAATTTTGTATATTTTGGCATCTTTCTATAACGGATTTTTTTGAATTAAAATAAAATTTAATTTCAAAAATCCCAAGTATATTGATTGTACTGGGAGTACTTTCTAGACTAGGAGGAACTAATTCATTTCTACTTTTTTATAGACCTGGCTCCCGAACAGTCAACAAATCGTATGCTAGGATTAAGTAGCCTGACCCAGTGGCAACTAAATGACCATAGTTGAAACAACCGATCCTTAATGTAGTTCTTTATTGCCTGGAGGACTGCTGGTTGCCGACACCTGTTCTAAAGTTAGGAGGAGTCGGAGAGTTATTCTCAAGGGCTTTACGAGGGTGGTTCGAAAAAGCCTGACCCCTAAATGGCACCAATAGCACCAAATGCCTAATATTTTTCAAATATGATCCTTTAGATGGCGAGCGGCGAAGTTGTCAAACACGTGCGTTTAGTTGCTTGGGTGTGGCAATCGAAAGAATTAAACCCTTTTCGCAATTTCGTGAATATGGAAAAAATTGAAGTTCGGGCTTTAATAACATACTTTTTTTTTAAGAGTTTAACGCCAACGGATACTTAAAAAGTAAAATGAGTTGAATTCCACTTTAAAGGATTCGTCCCCTTCGATTTCGACGGTCAAAAAATGGGCAGCTGAATTCAAAAGTGGTCGAAAAACAATTAATGTTGATGAACGCAGATTGAAGTTACGCGAACTTGCTGACTTTGCAAACATCTCACTCGACCGTGCCCAAAACATTTTACATTATGTTTTAGGCATGAAAAAGCTTTCTGCTCGATGGCTGGCGCGTTTATTAACAGTGGACTCCGATAAGTACAAGAGTAAAGTGTGCTTCAAACAATCATGAGGGCAAAATGAGAATATACATAAGACCGTCTACTAGACCTGGTCTACCAGAGTGTACTAAGCTTAAGATTCGCTATGTTATTATATGTATAATATAAATAAAGGTCAGAGTCACATTCTCCATATTTCAAACTGTAAATATAACCCCCTCTTTCATTATAGTTAAGGTAAAATTTTTTTTTTTTTTGTATTGTTTTTTTTTTTTTTTTATTTTTATTAAAAAAATTTTTTTTTTTTTTTTTTTGGGGGTTGAATTTTTTTCCCTACAAAGATGGAAGTTTTCTTACCCCATAAACGCCGCCTTTATGCGCTGGGGAGCCAATTTCGCCAATTAAATCAGCACTTGTGCCATCATAAAGGAAGACTTTGCCATCAAAACCAGCTGATGCAAAATGACTGCCACTTGGCGAAAATCGAACTGCTTGGACAAACCTGGTGTGGTCCTGTTTAAAAAAAGATTTATGAGAATTAATTCAAAGTATCGTTTATTAAAAAAACTATTTTTTTTTTTTTTATTTCAAAAATATTTCAATTTGATCATGGAACTTCTCTCTTATAATTTTTTAAACTCCTAGCATCTAAATAAATATTACTTACTTGTTTGGTCATCTTAAATTTAAAAGGTGGTCCTTCAAACACCCCAATGGTGTTATCTTCACTTCCAGTAATAATTCTGAAAGGCCTATTTGGTCGAAAATCGCAGGAATTAATTGGTTTACTCTGGCCTGAAATTTCACCAACTGATGTTCCAGTTTCCACCATAAAAACATGGCCAAATCTGAAAAATAATAAGAAATTAAAATATTAAATCATTTATTATGTCAAAGAAAAAGAAGATTTAGGCTTACATAGAAAAATAGGAATATTTTTTCCCTGCTTAGTATTTTTTAAAGTTTACAAAACAACAAGAAAAGTTTTCTCCGATTTTTTAAAAATAAATTCATTAGCAACAGCTTTTAACAACTTCAAAATCATTAATCATGCCTTTAATGATTTTATATTCTTTTGAATTTGAAATTTTTCAGTTATATTAATATTATTGAAATTCTGAAGTAAAAAAATGGGCTTCTATAAAAAATCAAAGATACAGGGGGTGCAGAAGCGCTGCCGGCTTTGCTTAAAGAAATGCTTTTTTGTCTGTAAAATAGCACGTCATATTTGTCTTATTTTTTTTAAGAAAATATATATAATACCTAGTATGAAAAATAATTTAAAATTTTTATTAAATATTTTAATTTCATAATAAATATCCATTGTGTTTTATTTTATCTTATTAAGGTATGTTTTTTTGAATGAAAATTATCATAAACAATATTTTGTAATTTCTTAAATTAAACACGGTTACATATTAAACGAGTGAGATAAGATAAAAATGATGAATCATAATCAATAAAGTTTGATACGTACCTTTCCCTTCCCTCGCCGACAACGACCATCCTTTGACTATCTGGTGACCATGCGATATCTTTAATCGGTCCGCCGATGGGTTGGAATTCATTCTTAAGTAAATGTTCTTTATTAACGGTGTCCCAAATTCGTACTTTTCCAGATATATCTAAAAAAAAAAAAATAATAATAAATTAATAATAATATGTAAAAGATCAAATTAAGTGCAAAGTTGAAAAAAAAAAATAGTCGCCTCATCCAATTTCTTAAACATTCAAATATATATTTTATTATAACTAAAGACAGGACAAAAAAGCATAAAAATCTTGAATAAAAAGTTGTTCATTTATTTACCCCACCTATTTGAATTGTGAGGGCTATCGATATATTCACATGTAATCAAAATAGCAAATTTCCTGTTTTTATTTTATAAAATGTCATATTTTTGACGTTTTATACAAAACATCTAATACTGTATAATATGAAGAGCATGTTCAAAAATCCTGATATTATAGTAATTGAAGATATTTTTATAGGTGTATTATGCCAAAGGAAAGAAGTAGTATTTCCAAGAAGAATACTGTCAAATTTTATTTCATATAATTTAGTAAAAATTCCTAATCACTTGCTAACTTTTGGGTTCAGGTTTGAACCATCATGGATCTGTGATTTTGTCTTAATGATTTTAAACAATACATTCAAACTATTAGCCCCATAAAGATAAAATAAAATAATATGTTATAAAATAGTTGAATATAATCTCAAAATGTTTTTTATATTTGGCAAAAAATAGAGCCCAGAACATAAGAAAGAAGGACGAAACTAACTTTGAAACGTTAGCAAATGATTAGGAATTTTTATTAAATTGAATGAAATAAAATTTGGCTGAATTCTTCTTAGAAATATTCATTCTTCCTTTGCCTTATTTTTTTTTTGGAAAAAAACCCCCCCCACCAATTTTTTAAAAAATAACTGGCACAATTATATATCATTTTCATCTTTTTTTATAACAAATAATAATTTTTTATTTCTATTTTAATCATCAGAGCGAATGCATCTTTACAGAATACAAGTGGACCGGCTTCATCGTTTATTTTAAGCTTTTATTAATTTGATATTGGTAGATGTCATCATGTGCAAAAACTTTTATGTAAGAGATCTCCGATCTATTTCCAATAAGAAATAATTTATTTACCCAAGATTTTTACAATATATATATATATATATATATATATATATGCATATATTATCTATATATATATATATATATATAAAGATCACGGATGTGAATATTATTATATTATTATAAATTTACTACATTTTTCTAAGTTTAAACATGACATTATTATTATTATTTACGAGTAGAATATTCACTAGAAACGTCATTTTTATTATTATAATAATAAATAAGTGATCAATTTTCTTTTAATATTTTTTTTTTATTAGAGACGTTAGATAAAATGAAAAATGAAAGAGCAGCTGTTGAACAACACTTTAATTTTAAATTGATCACTTAATTGTAAAATTATTTAGAAAACAAACAGCCGGTGGGTGGATCCAAAATAAACTCATTACTTGACAGATGAAAAAAAAAAAAAAACTTACCTCCGGATGCAATATAAAAACCACTTGGTGAATATTTAGCGACGTTTGTAGCACAGGAATGTTCAGTATATATATCAGAAATAGCAGGATTCTAAGAAAAATTTCCCGATTAGTCATGAAATTGTATTGATTGATTTCAAAAATTGGCATTTTATACATACATCAATATTTCTTATAATGACACTATTTCCATTAGTATAAAGGAAATTTTTCCCTTTAGGGTCGCCGCCAAGTACTATCGGTTGACCTCTTTGTGTTCTTGGCAATGTAGCAAAAATAAATTCTAAAAAATAAAATTTGAATATTAATAAAAACAGGTTAATGACATCAGATGGAGGAAAGATCAAATTACATTTCCATATATGGCCATGTCTTGTAATAAAATAAAATTCTTAATAGTTTTTAATATAATAGTATCAATATAATAATATAAAATAAAAATTTATTAAAGCCGGTTTGTCAAATCGATCGAAAATTTTTTTTTTTTTGGCATT
Source organism: Euborellia annulipes (assembly GCA_023213315.1). Classification (NCBI taxonomy): domain Eukaryota; kingdom Metazoa; phylum Arthropoda; class Insecta; order Dermaptera; family Anisolabididae; genus Euborellia; species Euborellia annulipes. The sequence continues at coordinate 22,772 of JAKCPI010025680.1, read as the reverse complement.
CTAACCTAAAATTTGTTGATAAATTACTTACTATTTGAATAGGACATATTTGACTGATGGCTCGTATAATTGTTGTTGATTAATAATTAATAATCCGATATGATTTGGATGCAATGGTTGAGGTATATTTGGATTAATCACTGATTTGGGAGAGCACTAAGCGGTGAGTCACGCAACGACACTCAACACTCAAGCGAAACACTCGGTGCTCGAAGCTCGAAGCCAACAGCCGACAGCCGACAGGCGACTCCCCGTTTGTCGTTTTTATCCTTCGGCAATTCCAACTAGGTTTTATCTCGATTACTTCTCCTCTCTCACTCTCTCTCCCCCCACTCTCACTATGTTGATATTTCCTTTTTCGGTAGTTAATATTTGATTTTTTTTTTTAATGTAACCTTTATATAGACATCAATGTCAGAATTTTTCAACACCTCATTGAGGGGTGAAGGTATTGTATTAGAACAAAATATGACATTTTAAAGGTTGAAAATATAAATATTTTTATTTTCTCTTACCTATATATATATATATATAGAGAGAGAGAGAGAGAGAAAGTATTGGATTCATGTCAAAAATTCGATGTCGAGATTCTGATGGATATATTTTTGAGTAGGGTCCGACCGAAACAAGATTTTCAACCGAAACCGAATATTCGGCCTCAATCTTAGTTTCGGCCGAAACCGTAACCGAAACCGAAACTTGTATTTCCTATAAAATTCATATCATTTTAACTTTTTTTTTTAAATTTTTTTCCCTCCCGTGAAAATCATTTTACCTTTTTTTGGGGAGACTAAATATTTTTCTCCCTCAAGTACAAATCATTTGAACTTTTTTTTTGCATGCGAGTCTCATCCCATCTTTTCAGACTCAGGTTTCGGCTACTTTTTGGCCGAAACCGAAACTACGGCCGAAACCAAGATTTTTGGCCGAAACCGAATATTCGATCGGTTCCTAGTTTTGAGTCCAAAAAAGTGGGTCCCGCAAATTGGTCTGTCTGTGTGTAACAATTTTATGCATGAAAGAATTGAGCTACGGGATTGAAATTTTATATTTAAGTTGGGTACCATCCAGTGGCGGATCCAGAGGAGTTTCTCGGGTGGGGGGTAATCTGGTGTGACTGGTCGCACAGCACACAATTTTTTCTTATTATCGGTAATTTAAATGTGCATTCTGTAGTTGTTTTTCCCAAAATATATATTTTTCTCAAGTCTCGGGGGGGGGGAGGGGGTGTAATTACCTCCTTTACCCCCGCCCTTGGTACGCTCCCGGACACTAAATAAACTTTTGAACAAAATCGGTCAAAAAGTACTAGTACTTTACTGAAGTAATTTTTCAATTTTTTTTCGAATTTCTCAAAACCGAACCGATTTTGATTAAAATTCATAAATCAACGAGTCTTTAGATGCTCTTTAAAAAGTATATCAGTAAAATTTTTTTTTTTTTTTTTTCGTGAAAATTGTTTGAAGTACACTTTACTGAATTAGTATTTCAGATTTTCCAAATTAATTTTCCGGCTCTTCCAATGTTTTCATAATAACGGTCCCCATATGGGGATTTGCATGTTAATTTTGATTCAAAAGGGGGTCCCCCTTTACAACTTTTTACACATTAAAATTTTGTTTTTCCAATTATTATGAAATTTTTTTATTTATTTAGGATTCTCTGTTCTGTTGAGATTAAAATTTTGATAAATAATAAATTATTTAAATAAATCAGGACCAAAAAAGAAATAAATTTAATCAAGGTTCTTGTTTTAGGAATCAGAGTACACTTGTATTTTTAACCAATTCATTTGGAAAAACAAGAACTGGTTCTTGCCAACTCAAAGTGATCTAGAAGCACTTTATGCCCATCTGTAAGCTGATTTTTTTTTTTAACACACACTTTTTCCCATTCACACACATATATATACAATCTTTTCGGCATCTTAGGCCATATAAGACTTTAAACGATAACCGTTATTATGAAAATATATATATTGGGGTCCAGGCATTCTTATTTAAGCCATTTGGTATCCAAATGGTAAATAAAATCATCGGACTGCCTGGGATGCGAACCCTCGGCCCTTGCTATACAAGGCAGGCGCGCTACCAACTATGCCAAGCACGGGGGCAAGCTAATTTAATTATACTATTTTTTTATAAAAAAATTTTGATTATAAAAATACTTAGCTGAGATCTTGCTTTTGATTTCAATGCTCTAATATTAAGATGTAAGCATTATTAAACGATATGATTATAGGTTTGAAATAAATAACAAAATGTTGAAATATCTTCTCAAGTTCCTATTATTCATGATGTATTAGTTTATTCATTTGTTCGAAAACAAAGTCCTAAATGATATTACAAGAAAGAAAATATTAATTAATGATTGGAAAAAATTAAGAAACGTTAAGGACTTTTTCTTACTTACTTTTGGTGAATTTGTCTTTTAAAAATAAATTATCAACCTTGCCGCTTTTTTTAAGCCTTCGGCATCTGAGACCATGACGACTTTCAACGAATTATGTTGTTACGAATGTTATTATGTTGTAACATCATGCTTTTTATGTAAACATGATGATTGTGTCAAACTTCAGGGAAATGAGTGTAGATGGTGCTAAGTTTGTGTCTAAGTTAACAAGAATGACTGTAGATGACGCTGACGTCGTTGTATATAAAATACACGTAACGGTCTCCTAGAGGTTAGTTCACTTGAGTCTGACTTGAGTCGAAGCAAGTGTACAGTACTTGAAAACGACTGCAGAATAAGCAGTCGAAACGTACAGTATTTATATATTTTTATTTAATGACGACGTATGAGATTCAGGCACATTTATGTATACTAAATGGTATTCAATTGATTTATAAAATGTTCGGCGGACTGCCTGGGAACCCACTCCTCTTGTTTTTAAAACCTCTTAGCCACGGAAGGAGGATTCTTGATGGCTTTTCTTACATTATTAAAGCCGAAACATAAAAAATTCTTTCTTGATAAAATTTTTTTTTTTTTTTTTGTATATTTTGTCTGTGTTTAAAGTACTTGATAATTTTCTTGAATTCTTCAAATTTCATTTTCTTAAATTAATTTATAAATCACTAAAAATTAAAAACTTTTTAATTTAATAAACGCCTTTTCTTTATCTTTATTTACAAACAATAATAATATAATTGTAAAATAAATATTTTATTTTTAAAAATACTTAAGAGTTGATATAAATAAACTTTTTTGGGATATATTTATAAGTTGTCTCTATTTTATTTTTATTAGAGATTAAAAAAAAACTTAAAAAACAAGTTTATATAAAATTTTATAAAATTACGTGCAGCAATATTTACTCAACTTAGAAAAAAAGACATTTTATGTGTTATCCTTTTCTTTATAATTTCTTGATAATATTTTCATCTTCAAAATAGATTAATTAATACATGTATAACAGAATAATATAATTCCTCGCCATCGAATACTTTTATTTTATTCATTAAATCCAATGATGGACCTGGAGGAAATAAACAATAGAAATATATATTAACTAACATTTTTATATCTTGATATATTGTAATTATTTTCAACTAAATTTTTGGCTATTTTTTTTATAAATGACTGTTTATTCTCAAATTTAAAGATGAGATTATACTGTTAACATTTTTTGAAAAATGTTTGCCAGAGGATTGGGGGAGCTAGAGGTGCAAGGAAGGGCTCATACAGTCATGGCAAGTGAGAGGCAATATAAGAAGTAAAATAAATGGGTCAAGGAGCACTCAGACTTAACAGATCCAGAGGAGTTTCTCGGGTGGGGGGGGGGGCAATCTGGTGTGACTGGTCGCACAGTACACAATTTTTTCTTATTATCGGTAATTTAAAGGTATATTCTGTAGTTGTTTACCAGAATATATATTTAAATCAAATTTTCAAGTATTAGTTTTTAAAATTCTATATTAAAAATACAATTTTTTTCCGCATAAAAAAAAAAAAATATTTTTCTCAAATCTCGGGGGGGGGGGGGGGTAATTACCCCCTTTACCCCCTCCCCCTGTATCCGCCCTTGATCCCAATAGAAGATATCTCTACTCATCTTGGATAAGAAAAGCACAGACTACAAAAGAATTGCATCTGGACATAACGACAGGCTCAGCTCAAGTGGGAATATAAAATTTCCAAAAATTATAGTCTATGATCGAGAACCATGGCTGGAAAAAATTATATTATGCTGAGAGAGGAGATAAGAGAGTGAATATATTTTTACTAGTGGATCAAGTGAGTTTCCAGAGATCTCAACGGTATGCTTGCTCAAGTTGCATTAATTCCCCGGTACATGACAACATGCTTTAACCACTAGTAAATATATACTCAGAAAAAAGAAAGCAAGTTAATAAAAGCGTTGTAAAAAAAAGGTAAAAAAAAGATCGCTTTTTAAGCTATTTGTTGGTGTTATTGAGATAGGATTAGATGTCTAATCAATAAGAGAAATAGTTGAAAAATTAAAATAATTTTTTTCATTAGGTTGAATTTAAACCCTAGTTCTGATGAGCTTCTGGTTTGAAAATCTAATGGCCTATTCAATAACAAATCAATAATTTTCTCAATACTATATATTTTATATATAGATATGAGAAAGAAAAAAAAACAGATACCTTTAAGTGGGAGAGAAGACTATTAATTATTATTATGTGAGTTTTTCAACGCTTCGACTGCTTATTCTACAGTCGTTTTCAAGTACTGTGCACTTGGTCTGACTCGTGTAAACTAACCTCTAAGGGAGTGATAAGTACATTTTATATACAATGACATCAGCGCCATCTACAGTCATTCCTATGAAGTTAAACACAAACATCAGCGTCATCTACACTCACTCCCAAGAAGTTATATACAATCATTACAATCATCATCAAAGCAAGTGTTTACATGGTATTGACACTTCTTCCCATGAAGTTTTTTTTTATTTCATTAAGGTCTTTTTCAAAGCTGTTTACATGATGATTGTGTCAAACTTAATGGGAATGAAGATGACGCTGACGTCGTTGTTTATATAAAATACACGTAACGGTCTAGTCTCATAGACGTTAGTCGGAGCAAGCGCACAGCACTTGAAAACGACTGCAGAATGAGCAGTTGAAACGTTGTACTGTATTTATATTTTTAATAAATAATTAATCCAAATGTGGTCTATAATTAAAACTCCCATAATAATAATAATACAAACCACTAAAGCTTTAATAAACACAAGACAATTAATTAATTTGTGAACCTTCCTTCAAGTATTTTCAAAAAGTAGAATCAAATCCTCTATATCTATTTTTCAATAAAAAATTTTTATAAAAGAGTTAATGTTGATTAAAATATATATTATACCTTTTATATGGAAACATTTTTCAAATATTCATGTTAAAAGTATAAATGTCCTTTAAAAAGCAATTGGATTGAATGATTTCTTGATTTATTTTCCTTTTTTAAACTATTAATGTAAAAGCTTCCTTCTTTGGGACTCTTGTTCAGGGCTTTAATCCCATTTGCATTTCATCTTCTGCGATATAACAATTAAATATCTACATATATCAATATATGTTATGTATTTATAATTAGAAAATTTTTTTCTGAATTCCCATCAGTTCTTTTAAGTTATCTTGATGATAACGATATAGTATTCTTCTATGTTTATATTTATATAGAGTCTATGAAATTAAAAAAAATATTGGCACATTGAGAATTCAATTCAACATCTTTTTTAAAAAAATACTGATTTTTTTGATAAAATATATTTCCCATTTATGTGGTCATCATAATATCAATTCTTAGTAATTATTGTTAATTAAGTCTGTTTGCATTATTAATGTATATATATTTATATTTTATATACATGGCACCAAATTGTATTTTTTAACCCGCGATAGTTTTTTTTTTTTCTTTAAATTAAATATTCACACCAACTGGTTTTAATTCCAAAAATTGAAAAGGCACATGAAGACTCATGTTATTATGTTCAACTACAAGATGTCCTCTACGTTGCGAGGCACCAACAACAAGAACTGTCTCGCCTTTTAATAACATCACTTCACCACTGGCTTCTTCTAAAACAAAATAAAAAAACATTTATACATTAGATTTAACATTTTTTATTAAATGGAATAATTAAAATTGTTTGAATTTTTTAAAACAATTTTCTATATATTTCTACATCTCCTGTTCTTTTAAAAACAATAGTATATTCTCAACATATTCATCTTTTGTTTTCTTAAATTTATTCAACAAATGTATAATTTAATTTAAAAAATAAATTTGAAATGGAAATATTAAGGGGCTTCAGGAGGGCACGTTGAATCTTTAGTCCGAAACTACTGAGACATTTTAAAGTATTTTTTATGCTGTTTTTTTTAATGATTTAAATTCGTAAGCACTCATGATAGAATGCTTTTTTTAATATGTTTATAGAAAATGCAAAAAAGGTTCTATTATGAAAATTGTACTTTGTATTTATTTATAAAGGCCAAATAGTTCAACACTCTTGCAAAAGATGGCAGGGTAGTCTAACAGCCGGCATTATCAGATTACTTATTAAGTCTATATTTATATATTTTTATGCTGTTATATATATATAATAATATTTATAAACTATTCATTATTAAAAGATCAACGATAATCAAACAAATACATGAGATTAAATATAGTTCTACCATCCTGCCATCTGTTGCCAAATTTTCGAAATAGTTGGGCTTTTTGGCTAAATTTTTAAGACCCCTAACGCCATCTTATCGCAAAAACATGTGAACAGCTTTGCCTCCCGAAGCCTATTAAACTTGAGAGGTATCTTGCCTTGTCATGTGATGGGGAAGACCAATTACGATCAGCAACAATAACCAGACCAAAAATCTGTGAGCTATGAATTGTCCGCACATCACACGACACGGAGACAAGATTATCTTTTGCCCCCAATGTTTTGGATGAAGCTTAGTCTCCGAAACATCAATATGGAGAAATAAAGAGGATTGGGCTAAATAAAGCTCATTTTTTTATTGAATTCAAAAATCTTATATAAATTTACCTGGAAAAGGCATCTTCATTATTCTTGTTTGAGGATAGCCTAGTTTAGTATTTCCAGTTACTGTATATGATCTACTTGGAGGAACCGGCGGAGGTCTTTCCTGAAAAGAAAATTTATATTATTACAATTGGAAATTGTCTCTGGATCATATACCCGGTATATAAGAAAAGAACCGGAGAATGAAAACCTTCATCTTTATTTCGTAGAAATTTCAACCCGCATCACCGGTCATCGATTGGTCATCATCAGTACAAAAAAATGAATCGATGGAGGGCCCGTGTCAAGCAATGTGTAAAAAAACATCTTTTAAATTCAGAGAAGCAGACTGAGCTGACTGACATCAGTCCCCTGATTCTCTAATTAAAAAAAAATATTTTTTAGACATTGCTTGACTCGGATCCTCCATCAAATCATTTTTTTTGTAGTGATGATGGCCAGGCGATGACAGGCGATGCGGGTCAAAATAAAGATGGTAATTGGCTATTTAAAATATTTCCATTTTTACTGTCCATGACATTTTTTTCCATTTTTTTAAAAACCTCAATCCCCCCCCCCCCCCGAAAAAATATTAATCTCCCCCCCCCCCCCCCCCTATATGAATAATACAAGTATAGCCCCAAAGATTTAGGCTTCAGAGGGACGTTCTATAACGTCAAAAAGTTCGCTTTTTGGACGCAAAGTTTTATATAAATTATTTTAAAAACTCGGAAAAAAGAGACTTGTATTGAATGGTTGACTTTTATTCATTTGAAATTATCCTCTTAGAGAGAAAATGAATTAAAAATTGAAGAATATTTGATATTTGATGGAAAGACCATAGCTCTGGGGTAAGGAATTAAGGGTTCACCCCCTCCCCCTCGCCAAAGAAAAAATATTTTCTAGCTTTGAAAGGGGCAATGACCAATAAGTTTAATTTTTAAACACTTACAAGATCTAAGCCGAAGAGCGTGCATGTTTGTTGGATCATCTTTTGGTCGCATTTTTCGTTAGGATCAGGTGGCGGTGTTCCGGCAATAGGTTGCGGCCTTGGTCTTGATCCATTTGCTGCTGTACTCGTCGTATTTCCTGTTGTGTTTCCATTTCCATTTGCCGTTCTGTTGCCTCCAGTATTAGAAATAACACCAGGAACGCCACTCGCAAGACCTGACGAAGGTCCATTTTGGTTTGTGGTTGTTGTGGAAGACACTCCTTGCAATTCGAGACTTCGTTTCAGAGCCGGCCATCTTCTTCGTAGTCGCCATCCTCGCCAAGTTGATTGGATTGTTAATGCAGCTCGATGGCGAGTGTTGGTACGAAGACTTTCAAGTTGCTGCCGAGCTCCCTCGCTAGATTAAAAAGAAATTCAATTAACAAAATATTAACTAATTTATTGAAAACGGAATTGTAGGGTATAGTCAGGTGAAAATTAAATACATTCAATTGGCTGCACCCCCCATCCCAAACTCAAAGTAATTGTTATGAATAAAGACCGGATAAAAAAAAACACAAAAGTATGGGAAAAAGTGCTTAAAAAGCATAAAAATCTTGAATAAAAAGTTGTTCAATAAGCACGAGAAAGTAAAAAGCACTACTCATATCAAGGGGGGGGGGGGGGGTGAATTACCACCCCCGAGATTTGAGAAAAATATTTTTCTTGGAAATTTTATTTTTCATTTTATTTTTAATATAAAATTTTAAAAACTAAATTTTTTAATTAATATTCAACAAAACATATCGAGATTATGTTGATTTGTCTCTCAAATTGAAAACCTACATATTTTTCTTTATTTTATTTAAATTGATTAAAATAATTTGTATTTGTGTTTACTTAGAAATGTATAAAATATTTCATATTAAATGTTTTTCTTAAATTAGAGTATCATTAAGTTAGATTAGAACTTAAGAAGAAACAAAATTTTTGACGTGCAGTATACTCGTATATCTGTTTCCCCTGGGGTGAACTGGATTATTTACCTAAGAAATATATGCCTCTTGCCTAACGCCCAACTTGTACTAACTGCAGACTGTAAGGCTTTTGGTTGTTGGTCCATAGCTTCTTGAAGACACTGAAGAATTAAATGACAATCTTCCGTAGCTTTATCATCAACACGTCGTAATTTCCTGAACGGTGCCAGAAGTCGATACCTGGCATTAAATGCCTTAAACCGCATTCGATGCGGATATCCACCTGCCATTAGATTGACGGTCTCCAACACTTGTAGGGATCGTATTTGTCTCATTACAGTACCACGATCGAATCGACCAGGTGTTTCTGCCGAATTTGTTCGTAAACAGCGGACGAAATGAGGTCGAGCATGTACTAGAGTACGTAGTAAATTGTCCAAACGAGTATGGAAGTCTTGTGTTAGGGTAGAAACTGGCTCGTCTCCATTCAATCTTAAAAAACAATTTCAATAAATTAGGAATTTTTTTTTGTGGCATAAGCTTATGAAATCAATTTAGATAGATATGATGACCAAGTACTCAGCCTATAAATTATTTTGTTTTAATTGACTCTGGTAAGCCGGGCCAAAAACACCAAAGGAAATCCCATACAAAAAGTTTTTCTTAACTCTTTATGTTTTTGTTTTTTATAATTAATTTTATTATTCTTTGTATCATTTATAGCACTTGATTTGTTTGAAATCATTTGATAATTTTCAAATAGCTAAATGTTTTAAAAAATATTCTCCTCCAATAATTTAAATTCCAGTATAAATTGGATTAAGGCATCTCAAAGAGTAGAGTCAATTTTACAAAAATATTATTTTCATATTCAGCAGACCAAAATTAGCTAAAATAATTTAATAAATCCCATGCCGTATAATCAATGTTGACTGTGCTGGTTTTTTTTGTTTTTTTTTTTTAACATTCACACTTTTTTCCCCATTCACTCACACACATACACACAGTCTTTTCGGCAACTTAGGCCATATAAGACTTTAAACGATAACCGTTATTATGAATATATATATATATTCATTCTTATTAAAGCCATTTGGATACCAAATGGCTTAAATAAAATCATCGGACTGCCTGGGATCCGAACCCTCGACCCTTGGTATACAAGGTAGGCACGCTACCAACTACGCCAAGCCCGAGGGCGTTGACCTGTGTTATATTTAATTTTTATTTTCGGCATAAGAAGGTATATAAGCAAGAACATAGCAAAATGATGCGAGCCATTAATAAAATAAGAATAAATACAATATAATGAAAAAACTTACAAGTCTGTATGTGATGTAGGCGATATCCGGAAGCTGACCCCTCGAGGGACCGTTTCAACAGAATAAAGCGCTTTCAATTCACTTCCGAAGAGATGCGTAGCGAAACCAAAATTACAACTCTGCTTGTGGAATACAGAAACCAAATCATCTGGAACGACATCCTTATTTGTATCTGTAGATAAAATAAAAATGACAATTAGAATTATAGAATTCGATTTCTTCTAGCTTTTCAGTATTTGAGAAGAAAAACAAACTAATTTAAATCATAATACATTTTATATCTAACGTCTAATAATGATCTTAAAAGTAATACATACATTTTTTACAATCAATTTTACATTAAAGCTGAAGAAACTTTAGAAGAAATTAATTATATTAAAATGAAATTAGGCCAGTAGGTTCATTGAAAAATAAAAAGTTTTTTATTAACAACTTTATTTGATCGCATCATCCCGATAATGTCGAACTTTTTAAGAGCTTGAGCTGATATAAGGATATGTACAATCAACTATTAATAATACATTTTACTAATCAATTAAATGCTCATTTAGATACCGAATATAAAAATATATAATTTAATCGTAGTCAGAAGATGGTCAAGCTCAAGCTAATGCCTATGTATTATTTTTTTTTTAAATTTTTTATATGATTGTAAGTAAACAACATAAAATATTAATATATAGTACTGAAAAAGTACTACAACAAGTTGAAGAAACATTATTTGGGCTCACATAAAGTTTTTATAAATAGTTCTGACTTTCAATCAACCTATTGGCTCTAATTTCCTTTCAATATTGAGAAATAGTTTCCTGAGCTAATTATATTAAAAACTCCTGAGAAAAAAATTCTAGATTTGGTTTTAATGATAACAAAACAATAATAAAGAATGAAGATTACCAAGGAAATCTGATGCGTCATAAATGACCCGGCCACTGAAATGTTGAATTCCAAACGAACGGGGCTCTAAAGGCTTCGGCTCGAAAAGTCTCGGGTTTTGTTTATGTTGAACTTTCACCTTGGCAATATATGACTCAGCCGTTCCACGAATTGAACACTCTACGTCCAACATACTTAAAAGTCCGGTTCTCTGCAAAAAAAAAATAAAAGGAATAAAAATCTGACGTGTACAGCACATAATTAAGCAGCAAAAGTTTATTTTGATGAGATATTTTCGTTAATTATGTATATTGTATAGAATCATTTAAATTCGCAATAATATTTTTATTCAGTTTTAGTTTATTTTTTTTATTTATAATTGATATACAGTAAAATCCCTCTTATTCGCCGGCCTTGGATCAATCGGCCTATCCCATTAGTATTATAAATTATTATTTGGGCTGGCTAACTACAGATCTTTATTCTCAATACTATCGCAATATGCTTATTAAAGCTTTTGTGCTTTGAATTATTATTATTAGGGGAATTTTTAATTATAGACCACATTTTGTTATTAATTAATTATTCAAAATATAAATACTGTACAAGGTTTCGACTGCTTATTCTGCAGGCGTTATCAAGTACTGTGCATTTGCTCCAACTCAACGTTTTCCAAATTCCCTAAGGAGGCGCGGACTAGTCTAAAGGGAGACACGAATATTAGCCACAGCGAGTTACTAAATGACTGCTAAAGTTTTATAAATAAAATAATAAATATTATAATAGTTCGTATTTCTCAGCATCTTCTCAATTTTAATAGTTTGTATTAATAAATTTTTTTACCAATAAAAACTAACTTTTGTTTGTAAATGGAGGGGGGGGGGGACATCATACGATTAAATATAATATTTTTAAGGGAGGAGTGGTAACATAAAGTCTGAAAACCACTACAATAGATGCAGGGCCGCAGACAGACTTGACGGGCCCCGGGGCTACTTACTAATCCCCCCCCTCCCCCTTCCCCCAAAGACTTAGTTTTTTTTTTAGTATGTAAAAGGCTATTGTGGCCTTCATGCCATTTTACACAAAGTTTTTGAAATAGTTATACATAGCTTACAATATTTATTTAAATACAGTTATTTAAAAATTTTTCAAAATACATAGTGTTACAATAATTTATCGAGGCCAGAGACGACTTCCGGGGGAATCTTGGAAATTTTTTGAAAATTAGCCACTGAAATCTGCGATTTTAACTAGCCTAGGACGTGAAAAAGATCAAACTTGCTTTAAGCTTAAAGGGCCCGGGCCCCTTCAGGAAAAAAATTTCAAGAAAATGATTTTTTTAATTGAAATTTTAATATTTGAGCTCAAAGGGCCCGGACACTTTCAAGAAAAAATTTCAAGAAAATGATTTTTTAAATTGAAATTTTAACCAAGAAAATTATTTTTTATTAGAATTTTAAGGTGGGAGCGCAATGGGACCGGGCCTCGGGGATATAGCCCCCCTGCCCGCCCGGGGGGGGCTGTCTGCGGCCCTGAATAGATGGTATAAAATAATCCTTATTAAATTTTTAATAAGTTAAAATATCAATAGAAATGTTGTGATTTCTTTCTCCTCAACTGTATGTATCAGTATATATGGACCGTTTATTTTGGAAGTGGTGTAAGTCCATTTAAAAAAAAAATGAGATTTCACATAATTTATGATTAAAATAATGTAAATTTTCTATGTATAACTAGAAAGTGGTAAATTTCTTAAAAAATTCCCATGTTTTGTTCATTTGAAAATTGGTCGGTTCATAGATTTTAATAAACAAATATGTTAACCTTTCATTTTCTAGAAACAATAGAAAATGGACTTACACCACTTTCAAAATAAACGGTCCATATATTTCATAAAATGTTTATTTATTATTATTAAAACTTATTTAAAATTTATTATTGTTAAAATATATTTATATTTATGAAATCAAATTTATAAAATAGGTAATGATTCTTAGGAATTGGATTAATATTTAATTTTATCATTGATATACCATTAGAATAATATTAATTATAGATAAAAACTTACAAGTGAAGAGATAAGATCAATACAAGGTACGTTATCCACATAATCCACTTCAACGTCACATCGAATTCCTTCATCCCGGCAAGATTCAATACTAGATTTAAAAATATGCGTATTATAAAAGTGTTGCATTGTCTCGGCGCATAAATTAATACAGAGATGTTCTAAATGACTTGGCTAGAAAAAAAATTGATATAATTAAAATTATGAAATGTTAACAACATGAGATAATTGAAAAGTACCTTTGGATCTTCAAATCCAAACATATCGAGAATGCCAATAAATCCATCGGTTGCATGTCGCACCGCGTTATTTAATGCCGTCATCGATTTACTACTTTTCGATCCTGCTGTGCCTATAGTAGATGCATGCTGACTTGCAATCTGAAAGTACAATAGGAAAAATAAATCTCTCTAATATAAATGAACTGAATGTTGGAAGAAATATCAACGATAAATAGAGAAAAGGCAGAGCATGACAGTCAATGACAAAATTTGTAATTCGAAAAAATGAAAATGACTTATTCCAGAACGGACAATTTAAAGTTAGTTTTATTTCAATATTTTATAGGATACAACATTTTAAACAATTTGTTTTCGTTATATACTTTTTCTTTTGTTAATGACTTTAGTCAGCTGAGATTTTTATGAGTTTTACATTGCGATGGCTTTCTCTTCTTTTTTCATATTTTTCAACACTTTCTTTCAGTTTTTCTTGAATTGATATTATCCCCAAACCCACTCTTATTAAGTGGTTGTTAATGTTAATTCCTGCTGGTGGATTGACTATGACTCAAAGTATCTTCGACTGGATTCTTTCTATTGATAGGACATTGGTCTTTGCAATGTACGGAAACCATGCCGGTGAGGCATAGGTTAATTAATGCTTTAAATAATAGTACAAAAGACTGGGTCTAGCTTATTCTGATTAAAAGAAATATAAAGAAAAGTATAAAATAAAATAATAACTTATATAATAATTTGAGCCCGGATGTTCATGCACAATCAAACCTTAAATATACATCATTAATGGACTATGGAATACCAAAAATCAGAATGAAGGAAAAACAGTAAAAATATCTCTATCACAAATTGAGTCGCATTTTATATTATATTTTTTTTATAACAATGAACAACAACCAATTTCTTTTTTTCTTCATTTAAGGACATACGTTTGTCAGAGAACATGTCCTTGAACGCAGAAAATTATCTTTCTACATCGCAAGAAGTGACAAGCGCATAATTGAAAGAAGAAAATCTGCCACAAATTGAGGTAAATGTTGATCTTTTACATTTCCACCCTGTGATATAGTCAAATATTTTTTTTTTAAATCGTAGAAGTTTGAAAATATTAAAAATAATTTTTAATTTTTGTCAGATCAATTAGACTTTAAACAAAAATATTCAAAATATGCTTTTTTGTTTAAAAAATATTAAAATGTGCATGAAAAATAAGGTTGTTTTCGTTAAAAATTGGCAAAACGGTTGTCATGTAATTTCTTCAAAAAAAAGAGCCAAAATATGCACATATGCTCGCAACAAAGAGAATTATTTCGAATCGAATATTATTTGATAACTTCAAAGTTATCAGGAACGTATTCAGCTTCTATACAAACAAGTATTTGCATTAACATCCGGGCACCACTTATAATCGACTGTAAAAACGAAAAGAATTTAAAAAAATCACCTCGGCTTGATTGTGTACTGATTCATTCGAGTCGGAGCTGAGAGTACCTAGCGTAGAGCCAAGTCGTTTAAGGCTATTGGCACGACGCACTATAGTTGCTACAGTTCTACAATAAAGAGCTTTGGCCAACGAGTCACGGGTCATGTTAGACTGAAATAGAGGAAGAAAAAAAATATTTTCAGTTATATGGATATAAAAATATAAGATTTGTTTCAACAGGACACATGTATTATGAAATGAAACAAATGAGTTGAAACAAATCTAGTAAAATATGCATTTATAGATTTCTTATTAATATCCTGTTTGAATTACCATGTTCGCATCGCAGACAGATTTAACCAATTGCCCACGTGCGTTATGTGTTCGTGAAGTGAGACCTCGAAAGAGTGAAGGCGATGGCACCCCAAGCAGAGCAGCAACTGCCTTTAACTCAGTTTCGCCGTGGACATCTACTTCAAGCCCTTGGCCATCGACAAATTGTACATTTCCAAGGAGCAATACGGCAGCCAAAACCCGGACTACATCCAAGAATGGGATGCCAAGAATTCCTAAAAAATTAAATTAAACCTTTAATTCCATATGTTTGATTTAAAGAAAAAAGTGATTATGAAAAACAATTTAAATTAATATACCTAAACAAGCTTTCCAAGCTTGAAATCGCGCAGCGTCTTCAACTTCATCTTGTCGAGTGTCACCGCATTTGAGGTAGCGAAGATTATCAGGCGAATAACCTTCAAGGTTTAATTTCACTAAAAAAATTAATATAATTATTATTTAAACGTGAGTACGATTGATTATTTAATCAATATTATTCTAATTATAATGGATAGTTTCATCCTTGGAGAGAATTTCGAAATATCTTTTTTCTAAGAGTGGGGTGGGGGATATTTCTGACAAAGCAAGAGAAATACCTCTTTGAATTCCTAAAATATCTACTATAGTAATAATAATAATAATTTCTTTAGGGTAAATAAAATTTCGATACAATAATTGGGAGGGAATGAAAAGAGGCTGCAGAATTTTAATTTTATCAACGATACCTTAATTATTAAATTTTTTTTTGAGGGAATGATAGAAAGAAATAGCTAGAGATTTTTTAAAGAAAATTATAAATAAATAAGAGAAAGTAATAATGGCATTAAAAATAAATTTATATTGTTAAATTAGTAAAAAAAAAAAATGTCTACCTCTTTCTTCTTGTGTAAGACCAGCTAACATTTGATAAAAAATATGATAATTCTTTTCATCTTTAAGAGGACGAATAACACGTGTTTGATCTAAAAAGTAACAGTGGATCTTGGTGCGATACAATGCTCCGTCTGTCACTTGAACTTCAATGAAGTGACCCTAAAAAAAAAGGAATAAAAATTATTATAATGAAAAAGATAATAATAATAAATAAACAGGGATACTGACGATACGACTAGATTCCGAGTTGGAGGCTGTTTTCGCACTGCCGAGGGAACGAAGGACGGTAAATGCAGCGGCTAAATGTTTAAAAGCGTCAGTCTCTGGACCACCACCGGCGACTTCAAAAAGTTGTCGCAGAAGCAGCATAGAAGCGAATGTCTTGCCAGAGCCGCTAGTTCCTAAAAAAGAAATTCACGGAAAATTAGAGGTCAGTGAAATGAGATATTAATTATTCTATTGTATAGCAGGTATATTAAATACAAAAAGAAGAATGAATGTTTTTAAGAGATATAACATAATATTTTAATA
This sequence comes from Euborellia annulipes, assembly GCA_023213315.1. Lineage (NCBI taxonomy): Eukaryota > Metazoa > Arthropoda > Insecta > Dermaptera > Anisolabididae > Euborellia > Euborellia annulipes. The sequence continues at coordinate 6,199 of JAKCPI010025680.1, read as the reverse complement.
ACTAGATTCATTTATATTTTATGAAGAAAACAGGAATGGATTATGTGAAATGGGAATATAGAAATGTCAAAAAAACTAACCTCAGGATTGCTAAGATTTACACTGATGGTATAAGATCGTAAGACTCATCAGGAGAGAAGGTCAAACTCAACCTTTATGATTTTAACACTCAAGTATACTTTATTACCAATAATAAAAATAGGATAGGACCATGGATAGGACCAAATAATCTAACAATACTAGATTTTCTGGGGATTTGAGTGTTGTAAACTTAACGATGGTGGATTATAAACAATGAAGTGCCCGATTCAAAATCAAATTAGCTACCATTTAATTTAGAAAAATGAGGACGGACAAAAATTAAATTATATTTTAAATAAATAATTGAACATTTATGTATATTGTCTATATCAATTCTTTCTTTGGGTATTTTTTTATATTTTAGCTATTATTATTAGGCATATTGAATTTAAATGTACTCATTGTATAAATTTTGATTGTTGCTCACTTCATATTCGTGGATTTTATTGACCAAGGAAAAATAAAGGTTTGAGTTACACATCACTGCCTTGAATAAAAATACAAAATTTCATTAAAATTTGAAAAAAAAATTTAGAAACTATCAAAAATAACAATGGAGAATTGGAGGTATCAGCCAAATTTGGATTGTCCAGGTTAATAAAACTCCCAGGATAAGACGTTTCGGCCTGAATTTATCCTGGATTATCCTTTTATTAACCTGGACAAGCCAATTTCGCTGATACCTCCAATTCTCCATTGTAATCACATCACAGCCACAATCTCAAAATCAACAATATCAAAAATGATTAGAAGAGGGTAGAGAATTTTAAATCAAATTTTATACGTAAATTTCCATAGATATCAGGCAGCTAGCTGAATACCCTCCTATGTGTATTACGAAATCAGGGGCGGATTAAAGGGGGGGGGGCGGTGAGGGCGATCGCCCCCTCCCCCGAGAAAAAATTTAAAAAGTTATAAAAACTAGTAATCTAAAGAAATTTTGATTTCCGCTCTTTAATTTCAATTGAATTTGTTACCAATCAATTTAAATAAATAGGAAAGGGGTCTAAATGGCCATAGATGCCGACAAAGTCCTTAAATAAAAAAAAATTAAAAATTTAAAAAAAACGCCCCCCCCCCCCGACAAAATTGCATTAATCTTAAAGTTCGCGAAAATGACGGCTCATAGTGTCTTAATTCAATAATTATTTATCATCTACTCTTTAACCATTTTCATTCTGGCCCTTTTAATATCAGAATTAGCTTGGGGATGTTCTTTTATGTTTATCTGTAACTCGAACAATTCCAAACCCACAAGAGCAATGGTCAAAACCAAGGAGGTCCTCACCTGACAAGATGATGGCTTGCGGATATCCGGTCTCACTCTGCTGCCGGACAGCCTCCTGTACGACACGAAGCAATTTAGGACTGAGAGCGATGCCCCGGGTACTCGTTAACGTCAACGGGTTGCCCACATCGTTGTACGGGTTTACAGATAACAAAATCGGACCCACGTTCGTCTGTAAGAAAACCAAATTTATTATTAGCTTTCAATTTTTAAATGACTGATTGAAATTTTGATAGTCTAAAAAAATTAAATTTATAATGAATTTTTCCGCTTGTATACTTAACAAATATATTAGATTAGTATTATATATACGGAAATATTTTTGTTTCGAAATTTTTTTTTTTTTTGCTATTCTCAAACTTTTTGCGCAGACTTTCGCGTCCTTTCAAACAAGATCCGCAACTTATCGATGCGTTCAGGTATTCAAAGGATTCCTCGGCCTTTAGTATCCTCTCCCAAGGACATTTTTTGTGATCAGGGAACACAATGGGATGTGGAGGGAAAAGAGAGGTAGGTCCTCATCAAAAATTTACTCGATTCCATCGAATATAATGGATCACATCAATAACCTAACCAACACGAAAAATTTGATGAAAATAAAAATAATAATTTGAATTGTTCCAACTTTAGTAGAGGGATGTAGCTTAGCTATAAACTAAATAAATCCCCAAAAATAGTCTAGAAGAGATAAAAGTTAAAGAGATCTGCCAATTTAATTCTTTTCTATTTAGATATTTTGTAGGCTTCTTTGTGCAGTTTAATGGAAGGTAAATTTATAATATTCCAAATAAGTGTCAAGAAAATATATATATATGGTAGATTTATAAATTTGGAAATTTACTAAACTTATTAATGAATTTTTTGATTAAATACAGGCCAAGTGAGCAGTTTATATTGAAAATCTATTTTAAAGAACATGTTCTTGTTCTAAAAAAAAATCTGGTGTGACGGTCGCACCAGATTTTTTTGTGTCGTGATATATTTAGTTTCTCATAGCACTTAGTTAACTTGACCACTTACTTAAGTAAAATAGTCAATTAATTCAAAATTTCCATAGGCTCTGTGTATTTTAAATGTTGACAGCTTGAAATAAACTATGGTTATTTTTCAAAATGTTAATCTCATATTTGGATATTTTATACACAAAAGAGAATCCTAAATAAATACAAAATTTCATAAGAATTGGAAAACATTTTTTTTGAATCGAAATTAGCATACAAATCCCCATAGGGATTTAACATTGGCTCTATGGAAGAGAGAGCCGGAAAATGTATTTGAAAAATCTGAAATATAACATCAGTAAAGTACACTTCAAACAATTTTCACGAAAAAATTTACTGATATACTTTTTAAAGAGCATCTAAAAAAACTTATAGTCATTTGGGTTGCATATACGATCCTAACAACAGAAAATGAACTAATTTATGCAAATTGTTTTATTTATAAAAAAAAGATTTTTTTTTTAGTTCATTAGTTCCTGAATGACCGAGCTGGAGCTCGGTGTTATTTTTTATATAAGACTAAAATTGGAAAAAACTAAAAAAGTACATTAGTAAAGTACTAGTACCCGAATTTTTCCAAAAATGAGATCTAGCGTATTTTCATTTTCGTACCGAAAATTGTATAGCCTATTTAAAATTTGAAAAAAATCGTTAGAACCGTTTTCGAGCCCTGTGCGTACAGACAAATACCAGAATAAACATACATTCTCGTTTAATAGTATTAGATTAGATAGATTAGATTAGATAGGTAAATAAGCGGATAAAGAGAAAATGGGACGAAATTATCAGAGAATTAGAAATCACAAAAAATTGTATAAATAATGAATGATCTTAATTAAGAATAAATCAAAAAAAATTTTTATAAATATTTTTTTCTGAGAAGATTCTTTGATCTCGCTTATTAAGTTGTAAAATTAGGAACTTTTTTTTTTATTCGATAACAAAATTATCTAATTTAAATTTGAAAATTGCAAATGGTTAAAAAAACAATATGGGACGAATGTAGTGTTTAAATTATAGCCTCGAGTAAGGATGTGGCTCTCGTATAAATTGTAACCAATTCACAAAGAGGACTAGATAAACTGGTCATTTTTTGTTTATAAGAATTTTAGCAGCTTTTAAAAAAATATTTTTTTTTTTACTATGCTCTGAGGAAGGTAAGTAGTCTGTTATCGAAACCTGTCTATAAGTCTAATAGGCAATCTGTTGAAATTTCCACCAAGTCGATTCCTTCAGCTAACAATCCCTCGGATAAGCTAGTTGACTTTCGAGTCTTTTCAGTTCTAGTTAAGCTAATCAAATGATTCAATAAGAGCCCAGATCGTAGTTAAGACCCAAAGTTTAACTAAGAAGTGAAATTAGAAACAGAAGGCTTTTTTTTTAATTTTTTTAATTTTTGTTAAAAAATTAATTAGCTTAAATTTTTAATATTTATTTTAATTAATTTTCGCATCCCATTCCAGACGAAAAAATTTATTTCAATTGAATAGGATACCAATCAATTGAAATAAATAGGGACGGGGTCTAAATGACCCCAGCTGCCGAAAAAGACCTTAAGGTGCGCGTCTCGAAAAGCCGTTAGAAGACGATTGACTACCGAGTTACTCTAGGCGGCAAGAGATGGCGTTAGTTTTTCCCATAGGAATACAAGGGATTTATTTCATTTCATTTGATAGATTCCAGCTAATTAATTAAGGGTAAAAAATTAATTATTTTTGAACACAATGAATACTAATTTAATTATCTATAAGATACAGAAAGCATTTTTTTAAAATATCTTTTATTTAATGCGATTAATCTAAAAAAAAAAAATTATATTTTCGAAAATCAAAAAAAGGGCTTCTATAAGTTGTAGATATTTTAAATAGCTTTAATTTAAAAAAGATTTGAGGTCGATAGCTTAAAAATTGTGGCGGCTGGAATTTCCCAAAATTAGCACCCCGAGACGCGCTTCTTAAAAACAAATTAAGAAAAAAAACTTTCCTTATACCTCAGCTAATTATATGTGAAAAGACTTAGGAAGGTTAAGTATGTCCTTGTTTACTATATCGATGATTTGCTATCTGGCAGATAAGTTTGCTAGTTGACTAGAACTGAAGCAACCGGCCCTAAGACATTATAATCTAACTGATGGCTTTCCTTTCTTAGGGAAACAAATTTTCCTTATATTAAATTTGTTAATTAAAAAAAAGGTTTTGACTACTCAATTGATTATAAATTTCACTCTATAATTATCCCAATCTTTCTAGAACCATAATAAGAATATTAAAAGTTTTCACTGGAATTTTCAATTCTTCTATTAATAGTTATTAGAAAAAGGGTTCGGGATCTATTAACTTAAATGAATGCAAATGGATGGAGGGCGAATAATTTTGGGTCCGCAACAGGTGAGTCCCTTAACGCCCTAAAGGTATCCAAGTTTCGAGAACTCTAATTTTCAAGTTACCTTCCTTCTCCCTAAGGGCCATTAATAATTTCAACGATTCCAGGCAAAATAAAATTTGCATGATTTGTCGTTCTTGTTAATTAGAAATAAAATCGATTATATATTATAAGGGGAAAAATAAGATTCCTAAATAAAACTTCCCTTAAATGGGATTTTAAATTTTCCTTATTTCATAAATTAACATATGACAACGAAGTTTCAGAGAAACAACAAATTTTTTATTGTCTATCAATGAGCTTTGCCCCTAAAACATAGGCAACATATAAATGCTCAAGTGTTTAAATGGTAATCTCGAACGGTGCACTAGTTTAAAAAAAATTATACGTTCAATTTTTAGGAAATTTTACTTGTTTATTTTGGTAGTAACTTGTTAAAAATTGTTTGTTTTAATTAAATTATTTCAGAAAAAATTTTTAGATTCATTTCCTTAACGATATAAAATAAATATATTGTATTAAAGAAAATACAATTAAAATTCTGTTTCAAAATGTTCCGCTGTGTACCAATTTCAAACAGATTTTGTGACAGAACGAAGAGAAATTAGGGGATTTTATGACTTGTGAACAAGTTATAACCCCTGCTAGGCAACAAAGAAAAAACAAAAAGACGGAAAAACGCAACAATGAATTAACGATAAGAGAAATTATAAAGCAATCTACATAATACTAGTAGATAATCAATTAAGCTGTGGCAAAGTTGCCAAGTTAGATACCCCCATGGGATGTGGCACGAAGCTTTTGAACAAAATCGGCGCCCTCGGGCTTGATGTAGGGATTAGCGTGCTAACCGAGAGTCGCGGGTTCGGACCCCCAGGCAGCCCGATGATTTTATTTAAGTTATTGGATACCAAATGGCTTAAATAAGAATGCCTGGACCGCAAATATTTATATTATAAATACGAGTATAGTTAAAAAGTCTTAAATGGCCTGAAATTGCCGAAAAGACTGTGTGAATGTGAGTGAGAAAAAAGGTGAGTGTTAAAAAAAAAAAGAACAAAATTGGCCAAAAAAGTAGGCCAAAAAAGTTTTTTTTCGATTGCCAAAGGTAGCAGAGAAAATTGTGTTCTGTGCTTGTCACAATCAGATTTTTTGTATCTGTTACCATGGCAACCAATTCTCCTATCTTTCCAATGAGGTACATGAGTAAAGTATGGTTCAAACAAATTTGAGAAGAAAATTAGAATATATATATATATAATATATATTTTAAAGATCATCAAAAAATATAAATGATTTATGAATTTTAATCAAAATCGTTAAAGCCAATTTTGAAAAAATAATAATAAATCATCATTTAAAAAGTTTCTAGCTTTGTGGGTTAGTCAAATGATTTTCAAAATCTGAAACAGATGAGATTCTTTTGCAAAGCAGTTTAGGTTTGAAA
>JAKCPI010025679.1:0-31648 GCA_023213315.1 Euborellia annulipes | reverse complement strand
AATCTTCAGACTTTCAAGTCTAACCTCAACAGGCATCTTCTCAGTTCCCGCAGTTGAGTTTCCCCTTTATGCTTCTCCTTTTGTTTTTATTTTCTTCCTGGCTGCATGTGACTATTGGTCACTATGAGGCTCCGGACCTTAGTGCACCCATTCCAAAAAAAAAAAAAAAAAAAAAAGAAAAAAAAAAAAAAAATGGTCTCTCAGAAGATTTCAATAGCAAAATGAGAATATACATTTTAAAAAGAATCTAAAAAATAATTGATTTTTTAATTTTAATCAAAATCGTTTGAGCGAATTTTGAGAAAATCGAAAAAAACTGAAAAAGTACATCAGTAAAGTACCTACTAGTACTCTTTGGCCGATTTTGATTAAAAGCTTATTTTCACGCCTTAGGGAGGTCACTAACTAAAATATAAAATTCCAACCTCGTAGCTCAATTCCTTCATGCTTAAAATTGAACACAGACACACACAGGCACACAGACAGACTAGGTCCCGAAACCACTTTTTACTTTCTCTTACCTATGTATATATGTAATATATATATAGAGAGAAAGTATTGGATTCATGTCAAAAATTCGATGTCGAGATTTTGATGGATCTTCACGTTTTGAGGTCCCCTGAATCCAAAAAAGTGGTTTTCGCGACATGGTCTGTCTGTGTGTGTGTGGGTGTGTGTGTGTGTGTGGGTGGGTGTGTGTGTGTGTTCAATTTTAAGCATGAAGGAATTGAGCTACGAGGTTGAAATTTTATATTTAAGTTAAACACCTCCCGTGACCGGAAAAATAAGCTTTTAATCAAAATCGGCCAAAGAGTACTAGTACTTTACTGATGTACTTTTTCAGTTTTTTTCGATTTTCTCAAAATTTGCTCCAACGATTTTTTTTTAAATTCAAAAATCAATTATTTTTTAGATGTTCTTTAAAATGTATATTCTCATTTTGCGATTGAAATCTTCTGAAGACCACTTTACTCTTGTATTTCATAGGGAAGATAGGAGAAATGGTTGCCATGGTAACAAAATATAAATATTTTCCCATACTTATAAATTTTACATCTGAATTCAAATGTTCCGTACTGTCGGGAACTAAATATATGTCGACACAAAAATCTGGTGTGACAAGCACAGTACACAACTTTCGATTACCGAAGGTAAGAGAAAGTTGTGTGCTGTGCGCCAGTCACACCAGATTTTTTGCATTCAGGGGACTCCAAAACGTGAAGATCCATCAAAATCTCGACATCGAATTTTTGACATGAATCCAATACTTTCTATATATTTCATATATAGGGAAAGAGAAAGTAAAAAAGACTAAATATTTAAAATTAAAAAATCTTGTGTGACAGAACACAGAACACAACTTTTTCTTATCTTCGCAATCGAGAGTTGTGTTCTGCGTGTTTTCATTGCACCCAGATTTTTTAACAAAACATGCATCAAATTTAGTTTCCGCTGATATTCAAGACGGGAATTTATAAGCATAGGAAAAAATATATGTTTTGTTACTATAATATCCATTTCTTCTTCTTTCCTGGAAAGTACACAGAGAAAAATGGTCTTCAGAAGATTTTCAATAGCAAAATGAGAATATACATTTTAAAGAGTATCTAAAAAATAATTGATTTTTGAATTTTAATCAAAATCGTTTGAGCGAATTTTGAGAAAATCGAAAAAAACTGAAAAAGTACATCAGTAAAGTACCTACTAGTACTCTTTGGCCGATTTTGATTAAAAGCTTATTTTCACGCCTTAGGGAGGTCACTAACTAAAATATAAAATTCCAACCTCGTAGCTCAATTCCTTCATGCTTAAAATTGAACACAGACACACACAGGCACACAGACAGACCAGGTCCCGAAACCACTTTTTTGCATTCAGGGGACTCCAAAACGTGAAGATCCATCAAAATCTCGACATCGAATTTTTGACATGAATCCAATACTTTCTATATATTTCATATATAGGGAAAGAGAAAGTAAAAAAGACTAAATATTTAAAATTAAAAAAATCAAAAAAAAAATCATTCATTTATAGTTTGGAAATTCCACCTCTTCCCATTTTTTGAGACAAACAAATCTCTCTATAGAAAGGTGTGACTTCCTTTAATACCTCTCTAATTACGAGAAATAATTTTTTATGCCTTAATATCTGTCTATCAGGAAAAGACTGATCGCGCAATGTTTGGTCGATTCATATTAAATTATTTTTTTAAGGAATAAATTTAATTTTCTCCTTTTTTTCACCTATATAAAATTATTTATTAATGTATTCAATAAGAAAAAAAATGTATCAATTGCCACTCAATTTGTAGATTTATTCATAAAAAAATAAAATTGAATTTATGCAAGGTTATTCAAAAGTGAATGATTGGAAATGAGAAAGAGAAGAGGAGAAATGTCCTCGTGTCTGTCTGTCTGTCTTTCGATTTGAATAAAAAGAATTTTAGATTCAATTGACGTCAGGATTATTCGTCTTTCTCTCTCTTTTTTTAGCTTGTATAGTCTATTGAATGGAGAAATAAAATCGATCCAATACTTGTTTAAAAGAATTTTATTTAAAAAAAAAAAAGAGATACGATAGATAACACTTCAAGAGTTACACACAAAAAAAAAAAAAAAAAAAAAAAAATTGGAATCTAGAGTTGGCTCAAAGCCCAAACTCAAAACACGAAAATGTAATTGGACTTCGAAAAATGCCAAACTTCGAAAATATACTGAAATGAAAGAGAATAAAAAAACAAAATTTGATAATTTTTTATATGATTATAGATAGAAGTATGCCCTTAGCTAATGGGCTCTAGTACAGTGATAGAGTACTCGCCTCTTGTCTCGCTTCCAGAAAACAAATTTATTTCATCAATGAAATCAATACAAATGGTAAAAATATCGACTGGATTTTGAGAATCATTTTTTTAAACAATTATTATTTTAATAACTATGGTTAATAAGAAATATATTGAATTTGTGGTTAACAGTGGGAAATAGTCATTTTAACAAAAGCCCTTTAGGAAATAGGGGAGAAGGGATTTAATTAATATCTGATTACTCCGAATCGAAAACTAATTAGCTAATGAAATATATATTTATGCAGATAATTAAATTTGAAAACATCTGTTGACAGAATTATGTACAAAGTCCTCTTGAAATAGAGTTAAAAGAAAAGATTTATTTAAAAAATTAACTTTTACGAACAAATCGCCTTATTTTTATTATATTTTGATTATACAAAACCGACAACAACCACTTAATCGGGAGTGAAAAGTTTTTGTAAAATGAGATAATTAAATTTTCAAGAAATAAAGACATCATGTCAACGAACTTGACATTTTAACACCTATTTTGCCCTGAGTGCACTTGAAACGTCGGCGAAATATAATCTTTTAATTTACCTTTGGTGTTATTATTTACAATTTTTATTGTGATTCCTGTAATATTTTATGTATATTGTATGTATAATTTGAATAAATATTATGTTAATTAGTAATGCGTAGTTTCTTTCAGGGCTGCTTGATATAGGCCAAATGTAGAGGAAAGATGATAGTTGAAATAAAAAACTTTCTTCAATTCTTAATGGCAGAGACTTCTAATGTAGTGGTGGTTGAAAATTCAAAAAGGTTTTTTTATTTCAACAATCAACAACAGTGCTTGTCACAACATATTTTTTTTGTGTTGACATATTTTCCGCCAGTATTAAAAATGTAAAATTTATAAGCATATAGTAGCAAAATATCTATATAAAAATTAATTTTGTTCAATCAATTTTAAGAGCAAAATGAGAATATAGGCTACATTTTTTTTTATTCAAAATCTTTAGAGTGAATTTTGAGAAAAAAATTTAAAAAGTACATCAGTAAAGTATTATTTATTACCCTTTTGCCGATGTTGTTCAAAAGCTTCGAGTTACGTCCCAGTGGGATATTTAAGTTCAATATCAAATTTCAACCCCCTAGCTCTCTTCGTTATTAAGATATTTTGTTCACAAACACACACTCACACAAACAGACCATTTTGCGGGATCCACTTTTTAAAATCAGCCTCAAAACGTCTATTTCCAGCAGAATCTCGACATCGAATTTTTAACATGAATCAAATACTTTCTTTCTCTCTATAAATTAACAATATAGTAAGTTTATTGGGGTAATAAAATAATAGCAGCTAAAATTGTTTCGTTTATTGGCCCTCTTGCTGACGTATCGGTCTTGATCAAGACCATCATCATAGCTTAAGGGCTGTCAATATATAGGTATGAGAAAGTAAAAAAAAAATAAAAATTATAATAGGATATGAATTTTCGTTAGTCCTTTTCTCTCTGAATCATCAGCAAGGTATTCTTTACCTTTATTAATCCTATTCATTCTAAAATTTGATTAGTCTAAGCTTTGCAAGCTGGCGTTTTAAATCTAAAGAAATTGAATTAAATTATTGAATTCTCGGCAAATTTAATTAATTCTTTTAAAATCTAATAAAAAAAATACATTCCCACTCATTAATATGAAATTCCAATATTTTTTTTTTTTTATTTTTTTATTTAGCTCGACGAAGGGTTTAAAAAATTCGAATATTATATATATGCTAATAGGTTTCATTAATTCTTTACATTGCGCATTCGTTACGGTTCAAAAACACACTAAAACATACAATAATCGATCCCTTTTCAAATTTTTATTGTTTTATTTATATTTTTTTTTTAATCTAATTTATGCGGAGAGGTGTGGGTTGGGGTAGAGCAACAACCACCAAGATCATTGCAGTCAAGCAATGCACGGTAGAACCTATGTCCCCAAGGAACCAGAGTGTGGAACGTCCCCCGGTTGCCATAATATAATTTAATATAAGCCTGATATACCGGTATAGTCTATATAAATATTATAAATCCCTAACTGACCTCAGCAGTAAGTTCGTGTTTATTTGGGAAAAAATAACGTTCCCGTGAGTCGAACCAGGACCTCCACGCTTTCGCGGCGGGTGGACTTAAGGAAGTTATGTGGAGTAAAGAAAAACGTTCAAAAATGAAATAAAAGGCATATTGTTCCAATTCACTAGAGGCTGATCTAGTGGCATGACTTTTGTACATGAAGATATACATCTCTAGTCAGTTTCTGACTATCTAATAAACCCAAGAAGTTAATATACACCAGAAAGACATGGTGTATATATAATAACTAAGAATTAATGAAATAGCTTCAATCTTTCAATTTTGTAATGTATATAATGATGTGATTAAATATTTGTATTCTTTGTATTGATTCACGATTTGTAATTTCGCAGGCCTGATGATGAACTGAATTATTGCAATAGCAGTGGTCTGGTTAAATTAAAAATCCTCAACATAATTTTTTGTAAATGATTTCCGTCTACGTTTCCATCTGCAACTAAACGAGTAAACCGCCTGTTCACCTCTATATATACATTTTTTTTATTTAATTTAATGTTTTTTTCGGCATAGGAGGCTATTACTATTACCTTAATTCTATCTATGCGTTCAATAAATGAGAAAAAAAACAATCATTTTTTTAACGATAAGAAAAAATTTAAAAAGTTGAAAATTTTTTGATTTTTTTTTTTTTTTTTTTTTAGATTTAATCTGAATTTAATATGGTCATTTTTTTATTTTTTTAGACATTATCAGTAATAAAATGATATATTAATATTCATTGAGTGCGAGTAAATAAATATGAAAATACTATAATAGGTGGCTTAAATATAAAAGAAAAAACAAATATAGGGTTATATTAACATAATTAAATCTAGATAATGTGGTATGATTAATCATTCATTCTTTTCATTTAATAAAACACGAATATAAAAAATTAAAAGAAAAGAGTCATATAAGAGAAAAATGAAAATTCCTTATTGTAAAATTAATCAAAAAAAAAAAAAAAAAAAAACCCGCGATTTTAATTTAATGAAAGAAAAGTCAGAAGATATAATTTATAAGGGGATTTACTGTTTAACTCATGTTGAAATTATAACAAATTATTATTAATGAGTGGCTGGAATTTTTATCATTTTTATTCAGCTAAGTTAGAAAATTCCGGAAAATCTTTCCAGTTTTATAGAGATAAAAAATTTTTGATTTATATCAATGCCAGATACGCTTAAAATTAACTTTTCTTATGTGTAGGGCTCGGTATACAATTACAAACGGGCAAAATATGTATTTAAAAAGTCAAATACAGTAGAAACTCGCTTAACGAGCACCTTTCATAACGAGCAAAACAAATTGTAAAAGAATGACTTGCTTAATGAGCGATTATTAGAAAGATAATCAGGAATTAGATTTGTAATTTTTTGGGTGAAAAGTTTATTAATAAACCCTTGCAAAAATGTTCCCGAAGAAAAAATCGCAAGAAAACAGCCATAAGAGAGTATTTTTTCGACTTGGAACACATTATCGTATTTTACTATAATTTATATGAGAAATATTGCTTCGCATAACGAGTGTTTCGCTTTACGAGTTTGATTCTGGAACGAATTATGTTCGTTAACAGAGGTTCCACTGTATTCTATCTGATAAATTAATGGATTTATTAATTAGGTGTATACCTTATTTAGATATATTTTAAGCTTGCTGAAAACGAAACTAATATATCATTTGTAAAAATGGGAAGATGAAAATTGTTTAAGCACTCCCTGGGAGAAGCTAAGAAAATAGCTACATTTCGATATTTGTCCTGAGACAGGCTTTATGAGTCGGCTGAAACTGCGACAATTTAATATATTAAAAGATTTTTATTTTATTTTGCTGCTTTTCAATTTTTTCAAATATATGAATGTAAATTGCTTATCTACACGAATCTACCTTAAGACATTTTACAATCAATAGCTAAAATTCATATTTAATTTCTTAACTAAATGTCTTGGATATAAGCGTTGAAAAGTGGAAAACGTAATTCAAATTAATCAAATTATTTGGAGGACTTTATATTGGAATTGTATTTGAAATAAAATTATTTCTGCTATATGAGCATTATTAATTATTATTAATGAAACAATCAATGATTAATTTGTTGGGATTAGAGAATATTTCAATTAATCATATCAAGAAATGGATTAATATGACATATCAAATGTTTTCTAGGAATAATTATTATTATATACGCATAAATCCAATATTACAAAATGTCACTTTTAGAAAATGAAAAAAAAAAAAAAAATATTTTGTTGTTATGTTGATATTTATTCTAAATGAACTGATGCGGATTTTTTTTTTAACTGGATGCATAGTATATTTAATATTTAATTTAATTGTATCCCCTGGGTGATGGGTGGGAGCTTTGTAAAGGAAAATAAATCCGATTTTGCTTTCAGTAAAAAGAGAATATTTTATAAAGGATTTTGTTATTGTTGTTTTGTTTCTTTGAAAAGTCACAGAATTTTTTTTTTTTGTCAAGAATAATTAAAAAAATAAAATGTAATAGAGAAAGCATTCGTAAAATAACAATGTTCTTCAGCTCACTTGGAAACAAGTTAAGCTCAGAGAAAAAAAAAAAATAAAAATCTTTGAGATCTTTCTTTACCAAGAGACAGCCGGGATATGGCTGGCACCCCTTGACAATACAATACTCTTAATAACACATTATCTTTTGATTAAAAATATTTTTTTTATTTATTTTTAAGCAGTCTTTAGCGGTATAAAGAATTTTTTGGCTCAGAAATTTTGCATGATAAATAGATAAAATAAAGACCTGCGATTAATTAAATTTGATACAGGGTTCAATTAGCAGTCAGAATATATTTTTCGCTGAAAAGTATTATCTAGGTTTAGGTTTGAGATTGAACTGAAGAAGCTGCCTATCAAAACATTTTTCAAACTACAGTATATGAAAAACGTTAATATTAATTAATAATCTATAGCCCACAGAATAGCTTGACAACATTTTTGACTGTCGCATATAAAAATAAAGGATGGAAATAAGCCGAGCGCACAACTTTGTTCACCCACTATTCAAGAAAAAAAATATTGCCCCCCCCCCACCCCCTAATGGTCCGATGTTATACATATTATTTTACTCGCGAGGAAGTCTAGTTTCTGAATGTATAAAAAAAAGTTATAGGTTATGTAAGAAAAGAATATTAACCAATGAAGTATGTGGCTGTTGATTTATATACAAGGAAGGCAGCCAAAAATTAAAGTCTCCGATTTTATTACAATTAACGAGACGTTTCGAGAAAACTTTATTTTCTCATCAGTCTTTCAAATTGTATTTGTCCCGGAGTCAATGAATAACACCCCCATAAAGAAAATACATAATAAATGTATTGTGCCCTTTTAACAACTCCGGGACAGATACAATTTGAAAGACCGATGATGAGAAAATAAAGTTTTCTCGAAACGTCTCGTTAATTGTAATAAAATCGGAGGCTTTAATTTTTGGCTGCTCCTGCTTCCTTCCTTGTAGAAAATAATATTTGTCCCCCCCCCTAGAGCCCCCCCTAATGGTCCGATGTTTACCAAAAGCTTTTCACTTCTTGGCCTCTACCCCTAGTTTATGGGTGCAAAATTTCAAAACAATTGAATAAATAGTTTTTGAGTCTTCGTTGAAGAAAAAAATTACCACAGACATAAACACACCGACACACATACACACAGACACACACACACACATCACAGACATCATTCCAAAAACTACATAAATGGATTCAGAGGACCTCAAAACGCATTTTGGCAGCTTCAGAAAAATTTCGATTTTTTTACGATTACATTAACTTTACCTGGCCAACCTATGGTTGGTGGGCAAAGTTAAAAACAGTGAGGATGCCGAAATTTCTCTATTATTATCATAAATAATAATTGAAATTTAATTATTAAATTATTTTAATAAAACGTAAATTGTTTCACGCCTCACACTCAAGCTCAAATGTAAACACTCGTGCACTCGAGGTTATTAGTTTGATAATGCAATTATACAAAAGACAAATGGCTCAGCGTCACACTTTATGAGTGAGGGGATGAAAATGAATGGAATAACAGAAAAATACCAGACTAATCTATGGAAACTCACCATGTCTGATTAAGCCAAGAGTGGTTTGTCTTAAAAGAAATATATTTTGCTGAGACATTTTATATATTTTTTTCTATTGAACTATGTATCATATGAATATTTTATTAGAATGTTATGTTTGACGTTTCATCATCCTTTGGGTCATTAGGTCATAAGGTGAGCTGAAGGATTAAAAAGAGAATTCATGGGAAGAAAACAATCTTTATGATTATAAATAACATCTTTCAATTATAATAAATTTGGTATTCAGATTGGTATTTGATAATTATTTTTAAAAAAAAGTTTAATAAATGATTATTTTTATAAAAACCTAGTGGAGTTAATGTCGTTGATGATGCTGTCGGGACGGATGAACCACCGTATTAAGCATTGTCAATGTATATTTTAAACACTGCTACACGAATTTTATTATTATTTTTTACACTTAAAAGAAAAGATAAGATTATCAAGAGAGAGACGAGATAGAGAAAGGAAAGAGAAGGAGATAGTTAGGATAGATGGTAGTTTAGCATCCGAGTCTCAGCAAGTGACTGAAAGCAAAGCGAATGGGGCTGGCGCCTGCCTTGCCGCCCCTCCTTTCCCCTTCTCTTTGGCTCTTCTGTCAAATCCATCCCCACTCCACGTCCAAAACGCCCCACCCATTTTACCCCCACCACTCTTTCGCACACAAGACATCATGTTCGCGGCGTTTACATTGAGAAAAGGATTGAGGTGGTTTTATTTATTACCCAGAAGAGGAAGGTATTGTAATCATACCACAATACTGACAATTACTTTTTACTTTCTCTTACCTATATGTATATGTTAATATAAAGTATTGGATTCATGTTAAAAATTCGATGTCGAGATTTTGATGGATATACACGTTTTGAGGTCCCCTGAATCAAAAAAAGTGGTTTTCGCGACATGGTCTTTCAATGTATGGGTGTGTGTATGTGTTTAATTTTAAGCATGAGGTTGAAATTTTATATTTAAGTTAGGCACCTCCCTAAGGAGTGAAAATAAGCTTATAATCAAAATAGGCCAAAGAGTACTAGTACTTTACTGATGTAGTTTTTCAGTTTTTTTTTTTCGTTTTTCTCAAAATTTGCTGCAACGATTTTGATTAAAATTTAAAAATCAATTATGTTTTAGATACTCTTTAAAATGTATATTTTCATTTAGCCATTGAAATTTTCTGAAGACTACTCTTGTACTTAATAGGGAGGATAGGAGAAATGGTTGCCATGGTAACAAAATATAAATAAATAGGTTATGAATTTTTACTTTCTCTTACCTATGTATATATGTAATATATATATAGAGAGAAAGTATTGGATTCATGTCAAAAATTCGATGTCGAGATTTTGATGGATCTTCACGTTTTGAGGTCCCCTGAATCCAAAAAACTGGTTTTCGCGACATGGTCTGTCTGTGTGTGTGTGTGTGTGGGTGGGTGGGTGTGTGTTCAATTTTAAGCATGAAGGAATTGAGCTAGGAGGTTGAAATTTTATATTTAAGTTAAACACCCCCCGGGACCGGAAAAATAAGCTTTTAATCAAAATCGGCCAAAGAGTACTAGTACTTTACTGATGTACTTTTTCAGTTTTTTTCGATTTTCTCAAAATTCGCTCTAACGATTTTGATTAAAATTCAAAAATCAATTATTTTTTAGATCTCTTTCAAATGTATATTCTCGTTTTGCCCTCAAAATTGTTCTGAAGCACACTTTACTCTTGTACTTCATAGGAAAGATAGGAGAAATGGTTGCCATGGTAACAAAAAATAAATATTTTCCCATGTTTATAAATTTGACATCTTAAATTCCAATATATTGGCGAAACTAAATATGTCGACACAAAAAATCTGGTGACAAGCACAGAACACAACTTTCGATTACCGAAGGTAAGAGAAAGTTGTGTTTGCCACCAATTTTTCAAATTCAAATGTACCGTACTGTCGGAAACAAAATATATCTCGACACCAAAAATCTGGTGTAACAAGCACAGAACACAACTAGGCGAAAGTTGTGTGCTGTGCGACCAGTCACTCCAGATTTTTTATTGGTTGTTTTTTTGTCTCATAATGAGCACTTGAATTTTGGCTATTGGCAATAGAGCCATTTGTGCTTCTGAAATTTATCTTGGACACTATCTCTCTTATTTTAATCATTTAATGGCTAAAGACAAGAAAATAAATAATTTTTTTTACAAAAAAAAAAAAAAAGACTTAAAATGGTTAAATTTAATTATATTAAAAATTTATTATAGATATTAATAATACTCGATAAGACATTAATTAAGAGGGTAGGAGTAAACCGAAGAGAAAGTGCAGGTGTCTCGTTGAAAGTCAGATTAGCAGCTTAGGATTAGGAAACCTCATGACAAGTTATTAACTTGTGAGAGAGTGAAAAGTGAATTAAAATTTTCTCAAACCAACAACCCTCATCTCTCTTAGCTTATACGGATGATGAAGTTTCCATAATATTTTGGAAACAATTTGATCAAACTTAAATGGATCAAAAGTCAAACAAAGAGAGACTAATATTCATCTGACGAAGGAATATATCAAGCATCTTTTACAGATCTAGGGCCAAGACGAAGTTTAATTAAAATTTTCATTTGAAAAAAGTATTCACACTCTTTCATAAAAAGTGATTAATATGTAAAATATTTTATAATAATTAGAAAATAAATTTACATAACTTTTGGAACATCAGAGCATAGTTAACAACTTTAACAAAAAATCTGGTGTGACTGGCGCACAGACACAACTTTCTCTTACCTTCGGTAATCGAAAGTTGTGTTCTGTGCTTGTCACACCAGATTTTTTGTGTCGGCATATATTTAGTTTCTGACAGTACGG
The DNA here is from genome assembly GCA_023213315.1 of Euborellia annulipes. Taxonomy (NCBI): domain Eukaryota; kingdom Metazoa; phylum Arthropoda; class Insecta; order Dermaptera; family Anisolabididae; genus Euborellia; species Euborellia annulipes. Next base: position 19,800 of record JAKCPI010025679.1, on the reverse strand, counting down.
TACATTCGATTTTCAAGACGTAAAATTATATGTGAAAATATTTATATTTTGATACCATGGCAACCATTTCTCCTATCTTTTCTATGGAGTACAAGAGTAAAGTGGTCTTCAGAAGATTTCAATCACAAAATGAGAATATACATTTTAAAGAGCATCTAAAAAATAATTGATTTATGAATTAAAAAAAAATCTTTGGAGCGAATTTAGAGAAAATCGAAAAAATCTAAAAAAGTGCATCAGTAAAGTACAAGTACTCTTTGGTCGATTTTGTTCAAAAGCTTCGTGTCACGTCCCATGGGGTGCCTAACCTAAATATAGAATTTCATCCTCCTAGCTCAATTCGTTCTTGAGATATTTTGTTCACAGACACACACACACACACATACACACACACACGACATACAGACAGACCATGTTGCGAAAACCATTTTTTTTGGATTCAGGGGACCTCAAAACGAGAAGATCCATCAAAATCTCGACATCGAATTTTTGACATGAATCCAATACTTTTTTATTTCTATATAATAACATATATAGAGGTAAGAGAAAGTAAAAATGATAATTTTTCAAAAAAATTATAAACAATCGGTCAGGGAGTTCTGTGTATGAAAAGAGACAGAGGCGCAGGTATAGAAAGCGATTGCCTAAGCGCCTGGAATATAGGCATCAAAGAGTTTAGACACGATGTCTGGCAGCGGAGGAAAGGCGCCAGATTCTCACACGCTAATTTCTCGGAATGAGACAAGACTTAAAGGAGTATGAAAATTATTATATAGAGCAATTTCTACGGAGGCCCACATAAACCTTCAATGCTTACGGGGGGCCACATATTTGGTATATAGTAGGCGTTCATAAAATAATTAATAAATAAACACAAATATCGATTTATTTCACTCTTAGGCTGAACGCACAACATTTGAGCAAAAACGTTTTTGCCTAAAACTGTTTTTTCAATGCTTCTCTATGGGTCAACCATACCAAGGATACAAATTACAATTGGACATGATTCGACATCATTGAACAAAATGTTTTGCAACTGAGCGTTTTGCTCAATCAGTGTGCGTTGGCATTGAGCAAAACGTTTTTACATAGTACCGCAATATTGTAAGTGACCGGGGACTGCAAAATATGACTTTGCCCACCCCTGATATAATTGCTTAATATCCGTCTGTCTGTCTATAAGCCCTGTTTCCCGTTGGAAATGAAGTTTTATATGTTTAAGGTCCTTCTAAAGATTAAAGGAAAATTATTTTCTTTAGTTTGTTAATAATCACTTCCACAAATCCACTTTTTATTAAAATTATTTTCGTTCTAACTTTTTTTATTCAAGATGGAGAAAGAGATGTATTTCACAAAATATATTATTTATATAAATGTATTTAGCGTATTATTTGATTTTTCAATTGAAAACCAAATGTATTTCTTTTATTTTATTAATCTCGAATAAGATAGAGATAGAGAGAGATGGAAAGGGTTTGAATAATTTATGGTGTCTGATGTTATAGGGTACCATAATAGAAGAGATGGAGATAGAAATGGCAAAGGATGAGACTTGAGAACTTTGAACTAATCTCATTGTTGGACTCTATCAAAGGAGAGGAGAGTCGGCTAATTTCGGACATCTTGTGCCCTCGGCTAGATTAAAACACTCCAAGAGGAACAATCAAGGGGAAAAATTAAACCTGAGAGGATCCGAGCAAATACAAGCCTGCCTCCCTGCCCTGTTCTAGTTAATATGAATCGGGAGAGTGGATTCTGACGCTCATTAAGGCACGTTTAATCGCTTGATTAAATTCTATTTTTATTAAAGAATTTAATTTTCAACTATTATATAGAACTAAGTTTTTAATGGAATTAAAATTTCATTAGTTTGTGAATTAATTGTTGGTATAATATATTATTTATATAATAGTTAATAAGTTACTGTAATAATTTAGAGGGAAAATAGTGTAGGTTTTACGTCAAACATAGTAATATATGGAAATATTTAATAGTTAATAAATTCGTTGTTTTTATGTATATTCGAGGCCGTAAGTCATCATCTAGTTGGTTAATGTTTTATGGAAAGTAGACAACCAAAATGACCATTTATGTATTTTTTGTTTGTTTTATAAATTCCTCAAGAGAACAAAATACATTTCTAGAAGACAACTTTAACAATTGCACATCCGAACTCTGTAACAATTAATCAAAAAAGTCTCAAGCTACAAAAATTTATTTCAATTGAAATGGCTACCAATCAATTAAATTAAATAGAGATGGGAATGCCGAAAGACCTTAAATTAAAAAAAAAGCAATTAATCAAAAAATTCATTAGAGAGTTGGTAATATTGGTTGCCTACCTTTCAGCAAGCAAAATCAAAAGTAATTATGTATTCATGGTAATAAGGGCATTTGCTCTCTACTTTATTTTGTATTAAAGTTTTTTTGGCCGTTGGCCTAGGATAAAGCTAGTCAGTCTGCAAGAAAGCAAGAATTTCGCGATCGAGTGGAGAGAGGGGGGGGGGCACTATTTGCCCAATTAAGCACAACTTCATCTCGCAAATTAACGGTATTCCTTAATCAGGAAAAAAAGAAAGTGAAGCTCATCGAGAGACACCGACAAAATGAAGCTCTTTCGAAAGATTTTGAATTAGAAAATTATCGCCTGCTTGAAGATCTCCAGAAATTCATCTATCTAGCCAGACTTCGAACAATGTTTAACAATATTACTCCAAAGAAGACGAAAAGGCAGGGGGAGGGGTGGAGCAGTAGAAAAATAATTATTTAGGGATCACTAATTAGTTCCTGAGCTTGTTTTGACGAGCTCTTAAGAGTTTAAAAGTTTTAACTTGGTAACTCTTTTACTTAATAAAAAAACTTATAATATATCAATATTAAATAACATGATTAAAAATTTTTAATGTTTAATTTTCCCATTAGATACTTTCTCTATAGGCTACTAGAAAGTAAAAAATTCTCTTGATCCTAAATAAAACTCTTGATTCATGAGCTAAGGGTTAGTTTACTTCTTAATGTGAACTATAAAATAAATTATATGGTCTAGGAAATACCGTGCTTAAACAGTCACAGATTCCAAAAAAAATAATTATTAAATATATGCAATTTTTATTATATTAGTGCTGAAGAAAACTCTAATAAGGGATATTAGGTAAAAATATATGACAAAGGAGCAAGAGCAGCCAAAAATAAAGTTTCCGATATTTACAGTTTAATGAGACTTTCGGATAATTTTATTGTCAGTCCTTCACGGACAACTCCGGAACATTAACAATTTTGAAGGACTGAAGATGGGACAATAAAATTATCCGAAACGTCTCATTGAATTGTAAATTTATTTTTGGTTTCTCCCTTCTTGGCTTCTCCCTTCTCCTATTGCAAGGTAGTGCGCCTCTTTCCTCCTTCTAGTGCAACTTTTGTCTTTGTGTCTGACCAACTTGTCATAGGTTTGCCATCACTGTTCTATTGTATAAACAAACAGTCACTGACTTCATTGGTTTATTTAGAAATATAGTCTTTGAAAATTAGCTAAAAGACAAATAAGAAAGAGTGACCAGGCGAAAAATAACTATTGTTCAACCATTCAAAAATTTGACTCAAACAATGCCAAATCAACAAAATTAGCAAGATTTTCTCTGCTATATATTTATAACATATTATACAGTATATAGATTGAATAAGAGAAGACCTTATTCAAAAACAAGCCTACATACGAAAATAAATTTAAAACTATATAGTTCTAATATTCAATTGAATAATACTGGAAATCTTTCTAAACAATACCTGTTCTTATCGCTACGATTGGATGAAATGTTCACGATTAAAAAAATTAAATAAAAAATTTTTTTGGTAGCTAAGTCTCCCATTTTCTCATCAAATACACAGACTCATTAAATATATAGACCTAGGGACCTATAGAGAAATCATTGAAAAACACTTAAATTAACTAGGATTGAAAAATTGCATCAAAAATAATATATTGTTTATTGTGAGATTAATTATAGAAATAAATGTCTTTGTTTTTTGTTTGTTTGTTATATATATATGTGAAAAATAACGACATTTGTTATGCATGACGAGTAGAAATGAGAAAAGTCGGTTCTCGGCTTTATGGTTGGTGGAGGCCGACGACGTCTTCGTTATCCCTCTTCAACTTCCTCACACAGAGAGGAGATGCTATCATCGTGATAAGTCCCAAAGGGAATGCATGTTTGACAGTCTGCCAAAGCAAAAAAGGGGCAAAAGGGCTGAAGGGCTATGGGAAAGAAAAAAAGGAGAGTGAGGTGAGTGTGAGTTTGTTAGTCGGCTTTTTTGGCTTTTGTTGGTCGCTCACTCGTTCTTGAGCACCCCGTCCGTCGTTTGTTGCTACTGATGCTGGAAATAATCAATAGCCCTCAAGTGGATGCATTGCAGATTGTAGATAAAGAAAAGAATAACTAACAACCAATTTATTTTTTGCGCTAATTAGCAGAGTTTGGAATTATTAGGGGAGAGGTGAATTATTTGACATTCGAACTTATAAAGTGTAATAAAATAATTGGACGATTATCAATAATAACAACATCCGGTTTCATAATCAAATTATCTTTAGTAGAAATATTAGAAAATTAAAGTCAAATATAAATGATTTTCGTATAGCTTAAAAAAAAAACCTGCCCTCGGGGCTTGGTGTAGGGGTTAGCGTGCTATCCTCGTATACCAAAAAGCCGCGGGTTCGGACCCCAGGCAGTCCGATGATTTTATTCAAGCCATTTGGATACCAAATGGCTTAAATAAGATTAAATATAAGCTACTTGTGGTTTCTTTCTTGGACGGAATTTGACAGGTAGTATGTCGTTTTTTTTCTGGTATAATTATTAAAAAACAATAAATTTTTCAATAATATTTATTTTTGGTTTACAGGTGCGCTATCATGTTTCGGCCACCATGAGAGCCATCATCAGAACCAAAAATTCATCCACATAACAAAAGGTCTTGAGGTGTAATGTATGTTTTAACACTTATTTCTATATTATTTATGATTCAAATTAATTATTATCGAACTTAATTTCTGTACGTCAGGTGTGTTCTAAACTGATGATGGCTCTCATGGTGGCCGAAACATGATAGCGCACCTGTAAACCAAAAATAAATATTATTGAAAAATTTGTTGTTTTTTAATAATTATACCAGAAAAAAACGACATTCTACCTGTCAAATTCCGTCCAAGAAAGAAAGCACACGTTGCTATTGTATTAATTTGGACTGCTTCCACCATTTTATCAAATTAAATAAGAATGCCTGGATCCCCAATATATAAATATATATAATAACGGTTATCGTAAAAAGTCTTATATGGCCTAAGTTGCCGAAAAGACTGTGTGAATGTTTGTGTGAGTGTGAGTGTGAATGAGAAAAAAGTGTGAATGTTTTTTTATAAAAAAAAATAAGAATCTTCCTCCCGACTTCAAGATTCTTTTTCATTTAATTCTCAGATAAAAGGGCGTATCAAGCTCAAAACGAACTGGAGATAGGGGATTGGATGGAGTGGCTAGTAGTTTTTATCTCCTCTCAGATGGCGTGAATTTTTCAGTTTTTTAAGTGATGACGTTTCGGTACGAGAAGAAAATTATTATTTGAATGTTAAAGTGATAAACAGTATAATAAAAATTGAATCTAGGAGACTTTGCAACCAAGGAATTAAATAAAAAAACTTATTTAATTGTTAACCGTTGACGATTCTGTCCTCAGGACGAGTAAATGTTAGAATACAAGATTAACCGTCATGAGAAAGGTCGTGATTTGCGACCGCAACGTAGGCGGTTAACAATTAAATAAGTTTTTTATTTAATTCCTTGGTTGCAAATATTATAAAAATGTTTAGGCCTATTAGTCGAGATACATGTAAAATTATGTATCATATGGGATAAATTTTCATGTATTGCTCTAACGACCAAAATTTAACAAATTTGAAGGACTGAAAATGGGTGAATAAAATTCACCCGAAACGTCTCGTTGAATTTTAATAAATCGGAGGCTTTTATTTTTAGCTGCACCTATTCCTTCTCCTGTCTATAATTTAATAAATTTTTTTTGCAATTAGACAATGCCAGGAGCCGTGGATCCTCCGGTTGTCATCAAATAAGTAACAATTTTTTTTTTATAGAATCTGGCTCCTAATTTTAAATTTTAAATATTGAGATTATTCGTTAAATAAAAAATTAAAATTTTTTTATTTTTCTTTTAATCAAACAAGTAAAATGAAATTACTTTTGTTTTTGTTCAAATCACTTTATTCCATTATTCTTTGTTATTCTAGTGAAAATCCTAATATTTTTCGTTTTTTTAAGGCTATGGATAGGCGTGAGATTTTTTAAAATAACACTTAAAAAGAAGGAAGTAAATAAAGTTTTGTAATCCCAGAGATTAGAAGTGATTTTTCTCCACTTTTTACTTTATAGGACGAAAAAGGAAAAAGTATTTTGATTTGAATTCTTATTTAGCAAATTAAATATATTTAATTGATAAGGTCAGAAATGAAAAATAATTTTAAATATATGTGAAAGTTCACATGAAAAGGTACCAAATCTTCACTGGTCTAAATTTTCAAGAGTGCAGGTGATTAACTCAGGATTCGAAGGGACTTTAGTCAGGAGATTAAATAAAAAAATCTTTTATTTAATTTCTATTTGCCGACGTTTCGGTCGCCAATCACCACCTTCATCAGAGTCTATGATCATAACAATTATTAAAAAAAAAAATTGATATTAAATTACAATACGACAATTCGAGAAATATTAGATGTATTTACAAATATTGTCAATTATACACGATCTTAGGTATTAGCAAGAAAATGATAATATTTTTGTACATATCAAAGTAAAAAGAAATTGTATTTAATTGCAATGAATATTAAAATACCTAAGATCGTGTATAATTGACAATACATCTGATATTTCTCGAATTTGTATTCTTACTGTAATTTAATATCAATTTTTTTTTTAATAAATGTTATGATCATAGGCCCTGATGAAGGTCGTGATTGGTGACCGAAACGTCGGCGAATAGAAATAAAATTAAAGATTTTTTTATTTAATCTCCTGGCTGCAAAATCCCTGCGAATCCTGAATAGAAACTAAATTTTGACCCCGATGAAAATTTAGTACCTTTTCATGTGGACGGTCCCATAATAATCTGTATTTTACTTTCGCTTGTGTTTATTAATATAATAAATAAAGAAGGAAAATCTATAATGAAATAAGAAAATGTTGTGTAATATTTCTTAATCACATCAGCTTATTTATTTATTAAAAAGAAAAAACATTAAATGAAAATTTCTTTTGGAACAGTAGAAATAAAAAATAAATTAATGAATGAATCTCGGGTTATTATTTTATAATCTAATTTTAAAATACGTATTCAAGGCTGTTAGGTGATCCAAAATGAGTTTTTTATTTTTTATTAAATAATTTTTTTTTTCTACTTTTAAAACAAATAAAGGGGATGATTTATTCGTGGGGTGTTAAATTGGTTTCATATTAGAGAGTGAAAAAATTAATAATTAATTGGTCAAATTCATATCTCTCTCTCTGTGTTATTTTTTTAAATATTTGAATTAATTATAATTAAATTCGGTCTCGGAATAAATCGACGGCGGGGTTGGCTCTCTTTTCTAAAAACCTCTCTGATGATGATAACAAAATTCATTACAAAGTGAATATTTAATTAAAATCGTAGTCAAAAAGAAATTCAATGGAAACAAAGTCAGGCGTCATGTACGTATTTCATTTATTTATATCGTTTTGGAATATTTAAATGGCCTTATTCGAAAATAAAATGGTGTTTATTGAATACACTGATTTAAAATATCTAATCGAACTTATCGTTCTCCTTGGTTACGAAAGCGAAATACTGTAGTCAGAAGCACTAAAGAGTGTCAAGACATGAGTTATTTATGAATAAAGAACGGATTTTTATGCAGCAAAAACCCCTAAATATGCCATAGAATAAGCAGTAAAAGTATTAAAATATGCAGCAAAATATGCAATATATATATATATATATGACAAAAATATCAAGTAAAGGGCTTCCAATCATGATTTCTACTGATGAAAAAGTAATGGTGTTTTATTTTTAGAAGGAAATGGTGTAAAAACCAAAATTGGTCTCGTAATAAAAGTAAATTTGATGTAAAAAAGTAAAAAACAGTAATATATTAAGTACAGTAAAATTTGTTAATTTATTTAATAAAATAAACACATTGTTAGTAACTGACCGAATATTCGGTTTAATACAGTAGTTCCTTAATTAGTCCGGTTTCGAATAGTCTGGCTAATCGGTTGAACTATTTTGTATTATCAAAATGAAATTAATAATACAATTCATAAAGTCTAAATGACATTCCAATTTTATAATCGATTTTTCGGGTTTTAAGACTAACGAGTAATTTGTTGGCTATAAACTGAACAAAAGAGCAAGGATAATAATATAAGTAGCCTGAAGAAGATAGAAAAGCAGCTAGTATTTATTTCAATTATTTAATACCCATTAGGCTAGGGTATTAAATAAATTAAATAAATACTAGCTGCTTTTCTATCTTCTTCCTGCTACTTTCAACACCTCCTATCCAGCTATAAATCTACTTTTTTCCACATAATAATATCTCAGCCAAAAACATCGGAGATGCAAAAAGGGGCGCCTCGCATTATTTTCCCAGCGTCGAGGTGAAATCAAAAAAATGCGCCTCGCTTTTCTGATTTATATAAAAGCGAGGAAATATTTTCACTTAAATAAAACCCCTACAGAATTTCATTTGTTTCATATATCCTCGCTTTTATATAAATCAGAAAAGCGAGGCGCATTTTTGATTTCACCTCGACGCTGGGCAAAAATAATGCGAGGCGCCCTTTTTGCATCTCCGATGTTTTTGGCTGAGATTTCACTTTTTTTGTGAAATATTACATTTAAATTTTATTTAATAATTTTTGCTTATTAAATATTAAGTTATCCCATGAATAGATCTTTTAATATGCATTCCAAACAGTAAAAAATAAATACATCGTTTGGTATTAATTCAAAATGATAAACATAGGATTTCACCAAATTTTATAAAATTTTAGGATTTTTATTTTTATTATGTTGGTAAGATGTAAATACATCGTTTGGTATCCATTCGAAACGATAAACATAGAATTTCCCTAAATTTTATAAAATTTTAGGATTTTTATTTTTGTTATGTTGGTAGGATGTAAATACATCGTTCGGTATCCATTCAAAACGATAAACATAGGATTTCACCAAATTTTATAAAATTTTAGGATTTTTATTTTTGTTATGTTGGTAGAATGTAAATACATCGTTTGGCATCCATTCGAAACGATAAACATAGGATTTCACCAAATTTTATAAAATTTTAGGATTTTTATTTTTGTTATGTTGGTAGGATGTAAATACATAGTTTGGTATCCATTCAAAACGATAAACATAGGATTTCACCAAATTTTATAAAATTTTAGGATTTTTATTTTTGTTATGTTGGTAGCACTTCTTCTTATCACGTTAATCTATTGTATTTCTATCTGAATGGATTTATCCTAAAAATTGTTATTCCATTAGGGATGAAAATTACTAATATTAATAGATATGTTCCTAGATGACGTCATCAGGGAGCAAAATAGTCAAAATTGTCTTTTCGCCACGTTAAAGATAGGACAAATTTGAAATTTTGAATACCTCTCAAAAAGTCACTTTTGATCCAAAATGAAATTTTATATCAAAGGTATCGGGTTTTTGATAGTACCTATTTGTATTTTAAATTTCATCCAAATCGGTCCAGCAGGGAAACCTGTAGCTTTGTCTAAAAATTTGAAAATTGAAGAAAAGAATGAAAAAAAGAAAAAAAAAAGAAAAAAAAAAAGGAAAAATAAGAGACTAACTTCTGACCTTCCGAAATCGGCAAAATCTCAACTTTGAGCCTCTGCCATTCTTTTTGGCACCGGAATTTTTTTTTTGAATTCGTGCTCAAAATAATCCTTATTTATTCTAGTTTAATATAAAAAAAATTTGGCTCCGATATCTTAAAAACTTTTTGAGATATTCGCCCAGAAAGAGAAAAGTTTCTCAAAAAAATTTTTTCACGTCCCTATCTTTTATTAAGGATTTAAAATCATTCTTGATAATATAGTCTAGGGACGACTCGTCCATCTAAATGCAATGGGCCATTGGCATCTATTGGAATGTCAACTAAATGGTAGTATTAAGAGTTTCTTTGCTTTCTTTTGCTTTTCACATGCTCGGCGACGAGTCGCTCCCGCGACTCTTGATAACCAAAAGACAAAATTCAAAATTCAAGTATTAATATAATTAGAGTTGGTCAGAGGAAAAAAATACTTCTCTTTAATAGCTCAAGCGTTGATAAATAACTAACCCCTAACATTTGTAAGTTAATATATTATAGAAATAAAAAAAACAATGATGTAGACGTTTTGATAAAATAAGCCAACTTTTACGAAAATAAATAGATTCTCATTTGAGAAACGGGTCCAGGGGGAAAACAGCTGGCAGAAATAAATTGATTAAAATAAAACTTCCAAAACAAGAAAAGAGATTTTGTAGAGTATATACGGCAGGTGAATTAAAAAATATATATCCATTGGAAGTGTAAACCACCAAGGGTATTTTTAACATGGAAAATACAAGCAGATCCATTTGTGTCGACTACAAGTGAAATAATTTAATAAGTTTATAATAATTATAAATATTATAAATAAATCAAGTTGTACATTATTTTCAGCCTTATTTAAATTAATCTTTACCTTAATAATAGAATGAAATGAAATGAAAATTTTCTACCTGCTGAGAGGATGATAGTTATGAGGACAAAGACTCCAACTTACCTAAAACAAAAGAAAAAAAAATTACTTATTTGATATATATTATACAAAGTGAGTAAATATTTTCTTAACATTCATTAGAACACATCGTTAGCAGAAGGGGCAGATTCAGAGAAGAAGGGTAATGGATATAAAATCAGGTCCGAAAGACTTCTAACGAACATTGCAACCAGAAAGTAAGTGCATGTGTAAGGAAGTGACGAAAATCGAAAAGAGAAAAAATAATATTTTTCTTAAAGATTCTTAAGAAAAAGAGTGATCGAATTTTTTCGGCAAAAAAGTACTAGTACTTTACTGAAGTACTTTTTCAAGTTTATTTTACGATTTTCTCAAATCCTATCGATTTTGATTAAAATTCATAAATTAATTATTTTTTAGATGCTCTTTAAAATGTATATTCTCATATTGCTCTCAACGCATGAGGTCAAGTTTGTAACTAAGGTGCTATGGGAAACTAAATATTTCTCGACACAGAAAAATATGGTGTGACAGCACAGTACACAAGTTTCGATTACCGAAGGTGAGAGAAAGTTGTGTGCTGTGTATGCAGTGGTGGATTAATGCAATTTTGTCGGGGGGGGGTGTTTTTTATTTTTTTTATTTAAGGACTTTGTGGGCATCTATGGCCATTTAGACCCCTTTTCTATTTATTTAAATTGATTGGTAACAAATTCAATTGAAATTAAAGCCCGAAAATCATAATTTCTTACTGGTTTTTATAACCTTTTGAATTTCTTCTCGGGGGGGGGGGGGGGGGGGGGGGGGGGGGATCGCCCCCTCGCCCCCCCTTTAATCCGCCCCTGTGTGTATGTCACACCATATTTTTTTGTTTATAGGATCTATTGAATTATTCGGACCATCCTGGTCGAAATAATCCAGAAAATCTAGTTTCTAATGTATTTTTTTTTATAAATAAAATATATGTCAACAATTTCAATAATTTTACTTGGAGAAGAATGAAAGTTTTTCTTCCATTCTTTTTTCTGAGACAATTTTTTCCATTCTCTTTTTTCCTTCTTTCACCCTTTAATTTTAACTTTTGTATTAGTTTTTGTTCTTGATAATCTTTTTCATCTTTTTAAATTTATTCCTTTTTTTTTCTTTATTGTGAGGTAAAATAAGAAAAGACAATGTAATTTTTTTTTTAATCTAAAAAACAAAATTTCAGCGCTTAGAAAAGTTAATTAGAACATCATATTTTTAAATAATCAATTTTCCTTAATGTATATTATTATAAATAAATAATAATGTATCTTTTTTTTTTTAAACATTCACATTTTTCTTCTCATTCACACTCACACACACATTCACAGTCTTTTCGGCAACTCAGGCCATTTAAGACTTTAGGCGATAACCATTGTAAGTAATATATATATTGGGGGTTCAAGCATTTCTATTTAAGCCATCTGGTATCCAAATGGCTTAAATAAAATCATCGGACTGCCTGGGTCCGAACCCGCGACGTTTGGTATAGGAGGTAGGATAATGAATCTTTAAAAGTCAAATGGTCTAAGTAGTATAATGATTTTCTTCACTGAAAAAATTCAAAATGGTATTTTTATATTTAAGTACATCTATTTATGTATATCGCGCTATTAGGCCTTTTCACGCTTTTGCTTTAAGTAGACATTTATTTAATAGACATTTATTTACTAAAAGACTATACATACGAATCTGTCACAAATGTTAATCAATATGAATGAAATTATTTAATTATTTAATTTGAAGAAAAAAAAAATTGCAGTTTGGAGTCATCCAAATAATCAATTGCATTTGGAAAAGAATAAAGGTCGTTTTTTCCTATGTTTACATAAAGAGTAGAGGGGTTTAAAACACTCAAAAATTTGCTATAGTAAAAAGCTTTACACTCTACAGTTATGTTAAAAATTATTATATTCGTTTTAACTGTTTGTATTTTCACTTTTTGTGAGTGTGTGAAAATAACACGATATTCTTACTACTTAAAATTTAAATTTTAATAAGTAAAAGAGTATAATTAGTGGTAGGGATTTAATCTTTACCTTTGTTCGCTTCTTATCAATTATTTATTTATTTATTAAACTTAAGATGTATTCATTCATTCATTTATCAATCCCTCAAAGTTAGTATCAATTGATTGCATACTTAAAATTTTGATTGAATTTAATATTCATAACTTACTATAAATAGTAATAGGTAGTTAGTTTGTTTTAAAAGAAAATTGCCCTCCGGCAGATCACCATTTTGGCCACCAGTTAAAAATAGTAATAAATAGAGAATTTAAATTTGCGAATAATATAATAATCTTATAATAAAACAGAGGGTGTAGGGTTAAATTAATTTAGAATAAGGGGAGCTACTTATGATTCAAGAGGATAATTCCCTACTTTTATATTTATTTTATGGATCTTAATAAAAAAAAAGACGACCTCTGGGAGCCACATATGGCCTATATAAGCTTATTTTATTTTTCTTCTATTTAGGACCTTTATATTTAAATTAATCCTAGGGGATATAAAAATTGAAAGAATTCATTAAAATTGATGTTTTAAGATGAAATAAAATAAAAGACTTCATTTCTGTTCGAATTATCTTAATAGTCTATGTTGAAGTTTCGGGAACTAAATATCACCCATCTTCAGGGGTTAAAAAATTTCTTTGCTCTACCTCCTTTAGTTGTTAGAAAAGTACGTTAGTATATTTTAGAATATACTTATCCTGAAGATGCGTGACAGAGAGTCCTCGAAACGTAGACACAAAATATTAAAATTATAAGTCTTTTATTTCATCTTCTAACTATTCTATATATTACCGCTTTCATCCACATTGTCTTTGAGATGTTTTTAGATGAATCTACCCAAGGAGTTTATTTATCTTCAGTAAAAAAAATATGATTTGTCCCCTCTGAGCCACGGGTCACGGGCTTTTTCTGATTTAAGCCAAAATTAAAAGAATAGGATCGATTTTATTGCCCATTCACGATTTTACGAATTAAAATTGATAATTCCCTTGGTCCATACGATAAAATTTTGAATGCAGAACAGTCCTCACTGGAATAGTATTCCCTTGGAACTAATAAGTTTTTTTTTCCTCCCTTTTTTTGGCGTAGAAGAAATTCGCTCACGCACCGACCATTTTATTAGCTGACAAATAGTGCTTTAGTTCTCTGTTGCGAAATTGACACAAAAAAAAAAAAAAAAAAACTTGGCACAAAAGAAGTTTTATTTTATCGTCTAAGCTAAACGAAAGACTTTCCTTTTTTTTACTTTGAATTGAAGTAATAAGACTTCTATTTACTACTTGCTTGGAAATAAAGCACAATGTTTTTGAATAAGTTGACATAATATTAACAAAATTATTTTTTTTATTATTATTCTGAATTTATAGCTGAAGAAGGCTACAGAATGACTGGCCAAAACGTTGTATTATGCAGTATATACAAATAAACAACAGTAGTAGTAGAGGTCTATGTATAGATTAAAATTGTTAAAAAAAAATTTTTCGTAAAATGTTTACTCTTTATCAGATCTATTCTCTAAAAACAGACGTTAAAATTTAAAATAAATAAATAGGTGTTAAAAAGTAATGTAGAAACAATCAGCGTTAAAAAAAAATTCTTTAATATCACTTACTGTAGCTTTCTGCCCCTGATCATTTTAATTTATAATTTATTATTATTAATTTAACATAAAACGTAATATTTCCGTTATTTTGAATTTACTCTAAAGTTTATGAAATAATCTAATTAGCGTTGAAATTTAACAAAAGGTTCTCTCTAATCCAGAAATGTAAACTCAAATGTTATCACATCATTCTATAGTTAAGGTTAAACGGGCCGCATGTAATAATAATTGCTTTGTTTGAAGTTGTTAGCTAAATCCCTATATTAATTTATATATAGGCCTAATATAGACCTACATGTAGACTTCGTTTATTTTGGTGAGTGATTTTTTTCCAAACATTTATATTTTGGTAGAGAATTAAACATTAGGCCTAATGGACTTTGGCACCAACATAAAGTGGAACAGAAAGTGAACGATAGGGTTACCATAATTTATTGAGCCCAGATCTAGATAGACGACTTCCGGGGGTCTTGGATGTTTGGAAAAATCTTTGAAAATTAGGCTCTGAAATTTGCGTTTTTAGCTATCCTGAGACTTGAAAAATATTTTCAAAAAGCATTGGAAAAAATTTTTTTAAAATGTGTAGCTATAAGTTTCGCCCCCTTTTGAAATTAACATGAACAGGGATTTAACATTGGCTCAATGGAAAGAAGAGCCGGAAAATGAATTTGAAAAATCTGAAATACATCAGTAAAGTGTACTGCAAACAATTTTCACCAACACTTTTACTGATATAGCCTATTTTTTAAAGAGCATCTAAAAAATGGTTAATTTATTTGAATTTTAATCTCACACTTACACACACACACTACACAGTCTTTTCGGCAACTTAGGCCATATAAAACTTTTACGATAACCGTATTTAGTAATATATCTATTGGGGGACCAGGCATTCTTATTTAAGCCATTTGGTAACCAAATGACTGCCTGGGGTCCGAACCCGCGACCTTTGGTATAGAAGGCCAGCACACTAACCCCTACACCCAGCCCGAGGGTATACAGTATTTTAAAATTCAAGATGTAAAATTTATAAATATGGGAAAATATTTATATTTTGTTACCATGACAACCATTTCTCCTATCTTTTTCCTATGAAGTACAAGAGTAAAGTGGTCTTCAAACAAGAGCAAAATGAGAATATACATTTTAAAGAGGATCTAAAAAATAATTGATTTTTGAACGTTATAGCGAATTTTGAGAAAATCGAAAAAAACTGAAAAAGTACATCAGTAAAGTACTAGTAGTCTTTGGCCGATTTCGTTCAAAAACTTCGTGTCACGTCCCAAGGAGGTACCTAACTTAAATATAAAATTTCAACCTACTAGCTCTTTTTGTTCTTGAGATATTTTGTTCACAGACACACACAGACGACCATGTCGCGAAAACCACTTTTTTGGATTCAGGTGACCTCAAAATGTGTATATCCGTCAAAATCTCGGCATAGAATTTTTGACAATTTTCCAAAACTTTCGCTCTATATATATTAACCTATATAGAGGTAAAAGAAAGTACAAATCTGTAGAGGCCTACATACAACAATAGAAAACTTGTCTTTTTGCCCCCTTCTCCTATCACATTCAGTGACTAAGATAATAATGATAATATCACAATCACTTTGTATCGTTCTTTAATTTTCTCAAAAAAAAAAAAAAAAAAACGATTCAACTTAATTATTGAAAGTCATAAGTCAAAAAAAATTAGCTATTTCGAATCAACAAAAAGCTCATCAATTTACAAACAAGAAAAAAAATGACTTAACGTTTTTTCATTTTTAAGCTTTGATACAGTATATAGAGAAAAAAAATCTTAAATTATAAGTAAAAAAAAAAAGCTAAGAGATTAAAAAAATGTCCTCGATTGCCACCACCACTGAGAGAAGAAAATAAAAATTTCATATTTTAAGTAAGAGCTTCTAAGATTAAAGATAAATTTTACATTTTCTCTCTCTTTTTAACTTCAAAATTAGAAGACAAGTTAATATTTATTGGAAATTAAGCGAAGTAAAATACGAGGGATAAAATTGGAGATAAAACTTAAAATCTTCGAAAGCTGATATTTTCAAGTAGGCATAATCTAATTTGTTTACGCTTGGGGTTTTATATTTTTCATTTTCTTAATCGATCGAAAAAAGAGTGAGACATTTCCGTATAAGGCCGTTATGATGACTTTATTTAAGGCTAGTTTTCTTTTAAAGTGAATAAATATATTTAAATGATAAGGTATAAATTTATGCTAGGTGCAGGAGATGTGATTTTGGAAGAAATAAAACAGCAAAAATTTCTATGAACCACCTTATATTATATTTTAGCAAATATTTCGACACTAGCAGGGTGGCCGGCGGAAATATTTGCAAAAAATAAGAGTACCTATAAGGTATATCCTGGAAATTTTTGCTATCATGTTTTGGACAAAGAGGTTTTTTTTTTTAACACACACTTTTTCCTAATTCACACTCACACACACATACACATAGTCTATTCGGCAACTAAATATATAATACTAGCTGCGGTAGGGTTGCCTTCGGCAACCCTACCCCGCTAGCCCTGGCGGGCGGCGTCTCGGGATATGACTAAGAGTTGTCCAGATAAATGTATTTTAATTAATTATGAAAAAGAGTTTTTATTTTTTATTTTAAATATTTGATTAATATATTTTTCAATTATTTACACCCTAAGAAAGCAACATTTTAAATTTTATTAAAATCGAATGAAAAATAAATTTCAGGGGGGTCAGGGGGTGATTGAACTTTCTGATGTCTAAAATACCATTTTTCAATTATTTACACCCTAAGAAAGCGTCATTTTAAATTTTATTAAAATCGAATGAAAAATAAATTTTAGGGGGGTCAGGGGGGTGATTGAACTTTCTGATGTCTAAAATACCATTTTTCAATTATTTACACCCTAAGAAAGCGTCATTTTAAATTTTATTAAAATCGAATGAAAAATAAAAAAAATAAAATTTTAGGGGGGTGGGCGCAGAGCGGAAAAATCTTTTCAAATGTCGAATTGTTAGGGGAGGAAGAGTTTTTATTTTTCATTTTAAAGATTTGATAAATATATTTTTCATAAAGCGAGTTAGATCCTGTTTTCCAATGCTTTGCTATGGGGTAATTGATAACCCCAAAAAGGGGGTTCCCTACCCCTAATTCGATATAATGATAGCCTAAAACCACCCCGGAAAATTCCCTACCCATTAAAAAAACTCCATGAAAATCGGTCCAGTAGTTTCGGAGTCTATGCGTTACAAACAGACAGACAGACAGACAGACAGACAGAAAGACAGAGATTGTCTTTTATATAATAGTATAGATAAGACTTTGACGATAACTGTTATTTATGAAAATATCTATTGGGGGTCCAGGCATTCTTATTTAAGCCATTTGGTATCCAAATGGCTTAAATAAAATCATCGGACTGCCTGAGATCCGAACCCGCGACCCTCGGTATAGAACGTTAGCACGCTACCAACTACACCAATCACAAGAGCTACAAAGAGGTTCATTAAAACCCGAGAAGTTTTTAACAAAACTTTATTTGACCTCAGATAATGTTTCGTCCACTTGCTGTGGGGCTTCTCCAGTGGTTGGCTAAAATAACATTGAAATATCGAAGTGGACGAAACCTTGTGTGGGTCAAATAAAATTTTGTTAAAAACATCTCAAATTTTAATGAACCTCTTGATCCAAATCCTTTTGAATATTGTGAAAAAGATTCCTGAGCTTCATCTAATTTAAAAATTACTTTAATTACATTTTAAATATTTATCTCAATTCCAAAGCTAATTCCACTAATCTACTAAACACTATACTAAAAAACAAAAATAGCAAATATGTATTTAAAGTTATTGTTATTTATATAGATATCCACCGTTAAATTCAAATAAAATTTTTATAGCCATACAAATGGGGATATATATCAAAGAAGTAGCTATCTTCTATTGGCGAAAATTTAAGAGGGACAAAATTTTGTAAAATAGTGATTTATGACTATTTTGAAGTAATGAAATGAATATGAATAGCAAAAGTAAATTTATAAATGGCTGTCCCCTTACAAAGAATTATTATATAGGAATACCAATAAAAGTAACGAGTGAGGGACTAGAGGGCAGGTGAATGTGATTGATTTTATGTTGTCGAAAATATGCGTTCAGACTTGCTTAGTGGGTAATAAAAAATGAAATAAAGAGTTTATTTTAGGGTCTATCTGTATGTGTATGTGCTCGGAAATGATAATTTTATTTGATTGTTTTGCTAGTAGCGATATAGGGAATGGAGAAGCACACCCCACAGGGGTTCAAACCCCGGCGGGCACCGACATTGATCGCGGACTTTGAATCTAAAGGCGCCACCGCAAGATGGCGGGCAGTGCGTGGGAGGAACACAACGTGCACTACGCATTATGTACCACGCACCACACCACGCCCTTGGCCCTGGCCTAGCTGTCTGTCCAAGTTACAAGGCCAATTGCCAATTTAGAAAATAATCAACTTTAATAGATTTGATTTGGAGTGAGTGATTCCTGTATACTACGTAAACGAAGATAAGCATCCATAATGTTGAAGTCGTAGCCATCTCTCGGCAACTATAGGGATTAATGAATTTTAGATGCAAGTTGTGCCTGTAGGCCTATATCTTTAGTGAAGGAAGTATAAAAGAAGAGGCATAAAATTCTCTGAATGCTTTACCAATCACCTGGAGAGGTTTCGGTCCATTTATTATGACTGAGGATGGTTCATAATAATTGGACCGAAACCTCTCCAGCTGATTGGTAAAGCATTCAGAGACATTTCTTTCTTGGCTGCCTGTGCTTCCTTCATTAATGAATTTTAATCCACTAAGCTTATCTGAATATAATTTTGGTCAAAATCTTAAGGTATTTGGAATATCAAAATAACAAAAAAAAAAAAAATAATAAAATAAAATAAAAATAGATAATTATGGAGTCAATGCACAAACTAAAACCTGTGATTCTCGGCGGACCTGACAAGAAGAAAATCGAGATAAGTGTAAACGCCTGAACCTCAGATAGGTGTTATTCGAGAAACAAGATCACTTAACGTCTGACCCAAAGTTTTTTCCATATTCTACATGCATCTTTAAATCTTTAAAATGGCCTAAGAAGATGAATTATTTAAAATCCAATTAAAAAAAACTTTGAAAATCTCTAACAACGTCCATCCTATCCTAGCCAAAATGCTCTATAAAGGAAAATATTCCTGCTAAGTTCAAAACTTCAGGTTCTCCTTAAGTTAGCAAATATAACAAAAAAAAAAAAAATGCGACACATATAGGCCGACCTAGAGCTACATAAATTTAGAATAAATAA
>JAKCPI010025678.1:0-11794 GCA_023213315.1 Euborellia annulipes | reverse complement strand
TAATATTTTTTTATAACTCCTTTGGTTTGTAATAGTTTTTTTCTTTTTTTTTTAATATCAATTATATATATACACAAGATGTAGGCCTATATATAAATTCTAAGGAAAGGTGAATATTTAAATACCTCTTTTCCAGTGGGCACATGCTTTGCAAGTTTAACTTTGGCGAAGTTGCCTTTGCCGATGGTCTTTAGTAATTTGTATTTGCCGATGTGAGGCTCATCTGAAGTTCGGGTCCGACTCGATGTCATCCGGACTCCACCGCCGGCTGCCGCCTGGGCGCCTCCGCCCTCGCCGCCACCGGCCTGCAAACATACAAAAAAGTAAAAATTAGTTATGAGGATTATTACAGTTAAAAATACAGAATGCGATCAAATAAAATAATATAAGAAGTGAAAGGATTTAGTGCAAATGTAATAATAATCTTTTGCTGATTGTCCGAATTTCATTGAGTTATTGATTTTCTAAACGCAATTGTATTAAAGCTGTATTATTTCTTAAAAATAAAAATGAACCCAAGCTCTCGGGTTTTATTTTTCTTTTTATTAAAGTCCAATATCCAATAACTGACGTTTCCACTATTTGAGATATTACAAATATTATTTTTATTTTTCATATATTTTTTATAAATATCAATATTTTGAAAGATCAAAAATATTACAGTTTATCGAGAATGTTATTTTAAATATACATTTAAGGGTGACCTAGAAAGGAAGTCTACTTTAATCGAAACAAGGAAAATACCTAAAGAAAAAATAAATAAATTTCATATGATAAGCAAATCAAATAATCCTCTCTAGCCAAGGGCGGATCCAGAGGTGTTTCTCAGGGGGGGGGTAATATGGTGTGACTCGTCGCACAGCACACTATCTTTTCTTAATTTCGGTAATTTAAAGGCGCATTCTGTACTTGTTTGCCAGAATATAAATACAAATCAAATTTTTAAGTATTAATTTTTAAGTTTTACATTAAAATTAATTTCTTTTAAATCTCAGGGGGGGGGTAATCCCCTTTACCCCCCTTGTATCCGCCCTTGTCTCTAGCTATGGAAGATTTTTAAACATCAACTTAATGCGATATAGTAATTTTACGAAAATGAAGGACTCATTGAATATCATAACAAACAATCGTATCAAAGTTTATATTCCGATAGGGGTGCATAAACTAGTGGATAGAAGTTACCAAATTCAATCTCACTCTAATGGGAAAATACAATTGTTTGAAAAAAGAAGTATCTTAGGAGTCAAGCATATTAATAACTGGTCATGTATTCGATAATTTCGTGAAAAATGCAGGACGATTTTCATTTTGAAAGATCTTCAGTAAACCAAATCATAGACTGAACGCACAATAATTGAGCAAAAACGTTTTCGGACAAAACGTTTTTGATTAATCGTGCCTAAAACTGTTTTTTCAATGCTTTTCTATGGGTCAACGCACACCGAGGAGGCAAAACACAACTGAGCATGATTCGACATCATTGAACAAAATGTTTTGCCATTGAGCATTTAGCTCAATCAGTGTGCGTTGGCATTGAGCAAAAAATGCCAAAGCACACCGATTGGGCAAAAACGCTCAATGACAAAACCTTTTGTTCAATAGCAAAACATTTTGCCTAATCGGTGGTGTGCGTTGGCATTGAGCAAAACGTTTTGTCCAAAAGCAAAATTTTGCTCAATTGGTGTTCGTTCAGCCATAGAGAAGTGTAATAGGAAAACTTATAGTGAGAATAAAAAAAAAATTTCAACAAATTATTAATGTAGAGATAGAGTGAAGCGATGATTTGATAAAGAGAAAATTTAAAGTATTCAAAACAATTAGATCGTGTTTTTGTTTTTTTAAAGAAAGACTGTGCAAATATGAATTTTTCAATACCTCCGATGTTCAGTTGTTAATTTTTAGGTGATTTAACAATTAATCATGAGTGAACTGAATTAATTGAAAAAATTCATTTGAGAGTTAGCATTTGGTGCCTTCGTTTAAGCACCCCTATGATAAATGGACTGGAATATAAATATTAATAGATTGTTTGTTATGACATTCAATGAGTCTTCATTTTCGTAAAATTACTATATCTATCACATTTGAATTGTGAACCTTGATTTTTCTTTACTTATTTCAACCGACTTAAAAACTTGTTATCAAAGGGTTTCATTAATTATTGATCTAATTTCTACTTTCTATTACCTATGTATATATGTAATATATAGGCCTATATAGAAAGTATTGCGATCATGTCAAAAAGTCGATGTCGAGATTTTGATGAATATATACGTTTTGAGGTCTCCTGAATCCAAAAAAGTGGTTTTCGCGAAATGGTCTTTCTGTGTGTGTGTGTGGGGGAGGTGTCTGTGTGTGTTCAATTTAAAGCATGAAAGAACTGAGCTAGGAGGTTGAAATTTTATATTTAAGTTAAGCCCCTGCCGTGAAAATAAGCTTTTAAACAAAATTGGTCAAAAAGTACTAATACTTTACTAATGTACTTTTTCACTTTTTTTCGATTTTACAAAATTTGCTCCAACGATTTTAATTAAAATTCAAAAATCAATTATTTTTTAGATGCTCTTTAAAATGTATATTCTCATTTTGGCATTGAATTCTTATGAAGACCAATTTACTCTTGTACTTCATAGGAAAGATAGGAGAAATGGTTAACAAAATATAAATATTTTTCTGTTTATAAATATTACATCTTGAATTTAAATGTACCGTACTGTGGGAAACTAAATATACCTCGACTCAAAAAAATCTGGTGTGACTAACACAGAATACAACTTTCTATTACCGAAGTTGTTTGCTGTTCGAACTGTCACACCAGATTTTTTTAATACAAACAGGTATTGTTAATCAAAAGGAAAAAAAAAATAATAAAGATTTTCATGATATTCTTCAAATCAATATATTCTTAATTAAAATAAAAATGAGATAAATTTTCTAAAAAAGAAAGAATTTCCTTTCATTAAAATGGAATTGTGGAATGATATATTTTTTAAGGCCAAGGACTAAAAGTCAGGTGAAAAATAAAAAAAGAATAATAAATTTCTCGAAGAGATAAGATGATGAAGTTGATAGTTTATAATGCAATGAGAACAACGGATATAATAGAAAGTGGAAGATAGACAGAGAGGATGCTGCGCTTTCTAACCGGTCTTCAATCTCAGATTTCAATTCAATCAATCAAAAATAAATAAATAAAAACTAGATTAAAATTGATTGATAAATCAAGCAATTATGGAATCAATTTAATCTCTTTGTTTATATAGATGGAAATTAAAAGAGTTTAAATATTTATCCGATTGAAGGTCAGTTTAATGACTAAGATCCAAACAAAACAAATCCATCTTAAATTTGTATATATTTATTTATATATAACAAATGGATGTGTTTTTTTTAATAGACGAAAAAAGAATGATATCTCATATATCTTGTTAGCTAAAAAAATGAAAAGGCGATTGACCTGTCAAAAAAGCATTCAACAATTTATGACGCTATGAATAACGTATTGATATGATCGAGGTATAAAAACCAAATAAAATGAAATGTAACGTAAAATTTATATGATAGTTGGTTTATTTTAATAGAAAAAAAGATAATTGGAAATAGGCTCTCATAGAAGTGAAGATTAAATTCATATTTCATATTAGAGAGCTTAAGCAGTCATTTTTCTTAATTGAATATAAAAGAAAATTTTTTTTTATTTTTTTGCTAATAGGAATATATAGTAGCGTACCAAAACTTTCGTAGTAAAGGAGAGACGAAAGCAAAATAAATAGGGAAAATAAGATGATAAATTTGGTAAAATAAAAAGAATTTCGAAAATTTATATCTATAGGTACAAAATTTATATTATATTTATACATATAACCATGGGAGGGGAGGGGTTTGGGCAACCAATCTTCACCCCTCTAACCCGCTAAAAAAATTAACGAAAATTATAAATAAAGAGAAAAATGGGGTTAAAACTTTATAAAGACCTACTGTTAGAAATTATAAAAAATATTTTATTTTCTCTAAAATTTATTCATTTTGGAGAATAAGGTAACCTCTCAGATCATCCGAACCTCCCTCCCAACTACAGAAAGAATGAGTAAATAAAATGAATTATTTCACGTAATACAAAATGGCGGACATAAGGGATGATGTAAGTGTGCTACATAATAGTCAAATAACCATATTTTATGGCTATATATAAATAATAGCCAGAAAAGATCAGGCACATAAACAAAAATGCTTTTGTCTGAAAATTGAACTAAAAATGTAAGCCAAAAATTATGGCTTCATAATATAGTTTGTAAACGTAAAATTCTGACTGCAAATGAATCAATTTATGTTTTGAAATAAAGTACATACCGGGCTAAGCTCAGAATTTACTATTTCCTTCCAAAATCTTGGGGGGGGGGCGGTCGCTCCCCCCCCATTGTCATCCCCCCTTCAAATAGCTTCCCTGTTTTTATGGCTACCTTAGGAGGGACCGGTTATCTGTTGAATAGCTTGAGGAACAATAATTTTATTGCGACTTTTGAGTAACTTAGTGATTTCGACTTTTGTCCGGGTTTATTGAACAAATACTCCTATGTGCGGCGTGTGAAACGTCCTTTGGTAGTTTTGGTAGCCATTAAAAAAAAAAAAAACTAATATGGTAAACATTTGGATTTGTCTATATACGTATTTCACGGATTTTTATATAAATAAAATTTTTTATATTGATAGTTTTATCTATATTTTATAAAAATTAATTTTGGAAGAGGACGTATGCAAACAACACGCCCTAGAAGGCAAGCGTGTAGCATAAGTTCAGGGGGTTAGTTCGTCGATAAATGGACATTAACCATATTAAATAGAACGTTTGAAAATAGGTGTGAATTCGATTCTCATTCAGACTGATAAAAATTTATGAATTCAGAGATTTATAATGAAATTACATTTTTAAACTCCGGAGAAACTATAACAAAAGATGAATTGTGTATTTAAGATAATAATAAAATGGTTCAAATAAAGTATTGAGTCAAGAAGCGATCTTTTATGGAAAGAAGGATAGTGAGCATGAGCACGAAGGGTCACATAAAAAAAGGCGCTGGTCCAGATCAATACTTTTTGGAACATGCCACATAATAAATTGATTTTTATTGAGCTGTAAAACTTCGAAAATGATTCTATCCGTGAACGAAACATCAACATTGAGAAGCATGAATAAAGGATTTTCGAATTTAATTATAATAAATTATTTTTTATTAAAAAAAAAAAAAATCGTGGTAAAATACCAGAAAATGTAAAGGTTTTTTTTTTTTATTCCAAAATTCAATAATATTGAGAATTAACTTTTCTATTGTATATTCAAATAAATCTTTATTTAATGAAATTATCAAAGATGAAAATAAAAGTGAAAATTAATGACTTGATCGTATGAATAAATGAATAAATGAGAAGGAAATGCAAGAAAGGATTGAGAAGGCTGAGGATGTTTGCTTTAGCCGGGCGTCACCGCCTCGCTCTACCTCAACCTCTACTTCAACTTCTACCTGTTGCTGGGGGCGACTGGGGCTCATCAAAAGGTGCTTTCCTTGGCCGAGTTCGACCTCATATAATCTAATAAAAAAATCTTTAATTATCTCTGATTTGCTTGCAATTAAAAAGTTCGAAAAGAAAGAGAAAACAAAAATTTGTTTTTGACTTAAAAAAAAAAATCCGGAGTGACTGGTCGCCCAGCACACAACTTTCTCTTACCTTCGGTGATCGAAAGTTGTGTTCTGTGTCACACCAGATTTTTTTGTGTCGACATTTGAATTCCGCCGATATATTAGAATTCAAGATGTAAAATTTATATGTGATAATATTTATATGTTGTTACTATGGCAATATTTCTCCTATCTATCCTATGAAGTAAAGGAGTCAAATGTGCTTCAAACAATTTTGAGAACAAAATGAGAATATACATTTTAAAGAGAATCTAAAATATAATTTATTTTAATCAAATTCGTTAGGATTTTGAGAAAATCGAAAAACCTGAAAAAATACATCAGTAAAGTACTAGTACTCTTTGGCCGATTTTGTTCAAAAGCTTCGTGTCCCGTCTCAGGGGGGTGCCTAACTTAAATATAAAATTTCAACCTAATAGCTCTTTTCGTTCTTGAGATATTTTGTTCACAGACACACAGACAGACCATGTCGCGAAAACCACTTTTTTGGATTCAGGGGACCTCTAAACGTGTATATCCATCAAAATCTCGACATCGAATTTTTGATATGAAACCAATACTTTCTCTCTCTATATATTTCATATATAGGGTAAGAGAAAGTAAAAATCATACTAATTAAATTAACTATTCAAGGGATGAATAAATATATTTCTTCTATATACTGTACTTACAACATTTTTTATTCAATATTTTAAATATTGAATTTATTTAATTATGTTATAATGATTTATGTGGTAAATTAAAAAAAAAAAATATTCATTTAATATTTTCACATTTAATTTGCGCTCTAGATATAAATTATTGAAATAATTGAAAATGTCAACAAAAAGTGAAAATATGCCAAACAGTTTATGTCACTTAAAAAGGATTAAAGCAGATATAATGATATTTTAATGCAATTAATGATTGAAGTGGAAATTTTGCAAAATATAAATTATATATTCAAATAAAAAATTAAAAAAAAAAAAAAAAAAAAAAAAAAAAAAAAAAAACTATCAAGGAAAAATAATTTTTATGAGTGAATGGGATAAAATTAAAAAAAATAATGTCAATCGTTTATTTTGATGATGGTATAAGGATATTTATTTATAAAAAAAAAAGAAATATGGGTCATGGACCAAATAATTGATTATTATTATTTATTAAAAAAAAATGTATATAATTACTTAAACAATAATTATAATAGAAATATTTTTGGAAAGGAATTTTATATATCTTCTTTAATTTTATCGAACCATTCCAATATTTAATTAATGCACTCTACTATAAAGGAAGATTTATAGTGGCTTTAATTTCAATTGTAGGATGACTAATCAAACTGGAGGTAATTCCAATGAGAAATATCACAAAAAAATATCAATAAAAAATTACTTATTATTGAATTTGAAAAAAAAAAAAAAAAAAAAAAAAATCATTGTGTGGTTTTATGAAACCACGATGCAAGTGAAACTTTTTTTTGGATCGTAGGCGTTTAACTGAAAATTTTCAGAAAATTATTCAATTAAGGGTATTAAAATCGCGTTTTTAATCTTAACTTAATAATTGGAAAATGGGAAATCAATAGTGGCATATTAAAAACTGTGAACAATATTTATTTAGTATTTGAATCGTTTTAAATTATTTTAAAAATTATATTTTATCAATTGAACAAGTGAATAATTAAATCTCACAATTATTTTTTTTTATAATTTGTCATATATATTAAATTTCAACTTTCCTATTTTTGTCGCCACGGCTTGTGACGTCATGGCTTGTAGCGTCACGGTTCTTGACGTCACGGCTTGTAACGCGACATGCTGATAGAAGAACCAAAAAATTCGTACCGATATAATAAAAGTTTCACTTTAAAAAATTGAGAGTAGGAAATTAATGTTTCTCTTGTGAATATTGATAAAAATCAATTTTAAATGATTTTCTAATAAACTATCAAGAGAATTGAAAAATAATCTGGTGTGACTGTCGCACAGCACACAACTTTCTCTTACCTTCGGTAATCGAAAGTTGTGTTCTGTGCTTGTCACACCAGATTTTCGTGTCGACATATATTTAGTTTCCGCCAATATATTAAAATTCAAGATGTAAAATTTATAAACATGGGAAAATATTTATATTTTGTTACCATGGCAACCATTTATCCTATCTTCCCTATGAAATACAAGAGTAAAGTGTGCTTCAAACAATTTTGAGGGCAAAACGAGAATATACATTTGAAAGAGCATCTAAAAAATAATTGATTTTTGAATTTTAATCAAAATCGTTAGAGCGAATTTTGAGAAAATTGAAAAAAACTGAAAAAGTACATCAGTAAAGTACTAGTACCCTTTGGCCGATTTTGATTAAAAGCTTATTTTTCCGATCCCGGGGGCTGCCTAACTTAAATATAAAATTTCAACTTCCTAGCTCAATTCCTTCATGCTTAAAATTGAAAACACACACACACACACACACAGACAGACAGACACACAGACAGACAGACCATGTCGCGAAAATCACTTTTTGGATTCAGGGGACCTCAAAACGTAAAGATCCATCAAAATCTCGACATCGAATTTTTGACATGAATCCAATACTTTCTCACTATATATATATTACATATATACATAGGTAAGAGAAAGTAATAATTCAAAAGCATAAGATATTATAAGTAGAATTAAAAAAAAAAAATCATTAGAAAGAGAAAGGAAAAAAAGTAATTAGCAATGAAATTTTGAACGAGTTGTGTGAAATTCAAGACCTCGATTTTTATGTCTCAATCTAATTTTTAAGAACATGTTCAATGAAGTGAATTAGAATTTTAAAAGTTAATAAAAATTAAGCCAGTTTTCGAAATTATATATTTTTTTTTTTTGAAATTTGAATTCCAAAAAGCAAAATTATAATATTTTATTCAATATTACGTTATTTATTAAAGAATTTAAAATTGGTATGAATTAATTATCAAGTTATTACTAAGGCGTTTATCACGTTTTAATAATTAAGGGAGGGTCTTTTGAATTCTCATAAAATTTATTTTAAAACCGATTTGCATTTTAAATCATCGTAATGATGAATAAATATAATTTTTAATGTACACTCTCCTTGGCCTAATTTAAAGATGCAAATTTTAAAGTAAAAATTTTATAATTGTATATTAGTTGAAATTGATAAGTTGTATTTTGATAGTTTTTTTTTATTGTGTAAATCAGAAATAATAAGAGTCGTGTTATAATCGAGTGTGATTTTTTTGACCTATTTGTTACAAGTTTTTTTTTTTTTTTTTTTTTTATTAAATAATTGGTAAATGTCAAAATAAAATTCCATTGTACTAAATAAATCTCAAGGCTTAACAATAAAATTTTTTTTATAAAATTATATAGGCTATGGGAGAGTGTGGTATTGATAGTCAAAAAAAAAAAAAAAATTTATTTAACTACAAAGAAAAATACTTCAATTGATTGTAGTGATTTTATGAAAATAATTAATTTTCAGCTAGGTTTATGATTAATTTTGAAAAGATTATTTAAGAAAACATTTATGGGAACCAAATTATTTTCCTGAAGAATTTAAAAAATATAAAAATAAAATTCAAAATTATTTCTAGTGTAAATCATGCTTAATAATGCCTAATTCTTCTATTTTCTCTGTAAAAGGACATTAATTTCTTAATTTCGAAATTTTTTCTTTAAATTTAATAAGTTTTTATTAGGGCCTGACTAAAACAAGATTTTTTTTGGCCCAAAACGTAACCAGGTCCGAAACAAGGATTTTTGGCCGAAACCGTAACCGAAACTTCGGTCGGTTTCTATGTTTTTATTGATAAATAAGTTTGTCTTCGATATTTCTTGGTGAATACATGTGCATTTTGATTAGAGAACTTTAATTGTAATTAAAGTTACTGAAATAACTCTTTATTTATAGTAGGGTATAGATGATAGATATCGAGCTGTCTTTTATATTGTTGACATAATTATATTCGTGAGTAAAACAATTATTATAATATTAATTAATAATATTTTTGTTTTAGTAAATTTTCCAAGCATATAATTAGTGAGAAATTAAAATAGAAAGTTAACACAAATAAAAAAAAAAGATATATTTATATAGACTATAGTATTTGTTAAAATGACATTATTATTATATAATTTAGGATTTAGAATTTTATGCGAATAAAATTCAGTAAAGTTCTCTTTAACTTTCTATAATAGTCTATAATACAATTGAATTACAAACTGAAAATGGATCACTAAAGGACAATTTAAGGAGCTCTCTGGAAATTTTGCAATGTAAATCCACTTTACCCTTTTTATTAAGAGGCTAATAATATTAAAGGATTATTAATATGATTAGGATAAATGTCTTATTTGTGATTATAATTCTGGTTGATAATTAAAAGAGAGTGATTGTAAATTAGACTAGAAAAATTTTCAAATAAAATTTACTTATCATCATTTAGATATTGTATGTAATTCTTTCTGGAATCACTAGAGAAGAAATTTTTGGGAAAATAAATCAAAAAGGGAAGAAAAATAATCGAAGTTGAGTGGAAATAAATAAAAACAAGTGGAGGATTTCTTTGTCCAAACAATAGACTAGCCAACAAGCTGGGATGTTTTTCGAATAGCGTATATGATGATGTTTCCTGGATTCGTCGACCCGGAAACATCAAACTACGAAGCGGATAACTGTACCAGCGGTAACCGACAAATACATAAGACAACAAGATCAAGGGTCCACCGGTGGTTGAAGATCATCCGGGAAAAATTTAGATATAAGAAAGTCACAGTATTTTTACTTTCTCTTACCTATATTTGTTAATAAATAGAGAGAAAGGATTCATGACAAAAATTCCATCTAAAGAATTTGATGGATATAGATGTTTTGAGGGTCTCTGAATCAAAAAAAAAAAAGGTTTTCGCATGGACTGTCTGTGAACAAAATATCTCAAAAACGAAAAGAGCTAGGAGGTTGAAATTTTATATTTATGTCAGGTACCCCCTGAGACGTGACACGAAGTTTTTGAACAAAATTGGCCACTTTACTTTCGTACTTTTTCTGTTTTTTTTTTTTTTTTTTTGATTTTCTCAAAATTCGCTCCAAAGATTTTGATTAAAATATATAAATCAATTATTTTTTAGATGCTCTTTAAAATGTATATTCTCATTTTGCCCTTGAAATCTTTTGAAGTACACTTTACTCTTGTACTTCTTAGGAAAGATAGGAGGAGAAATGGTTGCCATAAGAAAATATAAATATTAAATTTTACAACTTGAATTCTAATGTAAGTTATCGTACTGTTGGAAACTAAATATATGTCGATAAAAAAATCTGGTGTGACAAGCACAGAACACAACTTTCTCTTACATAAGAAAAATTTGTGTGTTGTGCGACCAGTCCCACCAGATTTTTTATTGAGAAAATGCGCTAAAAAGCTCTTATTTGTATTCTTTATTTTAAATCACAGAATAAAAGAGGGGAAAAAGCATTTAATGATAAATTGTATTATATAAAAGTTTTAAAATTTTACATAACCCGGCTATATGCAAATTTATGATTAAACTTGAGATAAGATTAAGCTTAAGATAAGACGATTTGCTTATAAGCTAAAGCATTTGAATAAATTAATCGGAAAAAGGAAAGAACCCACCCCGAAGTAATCCCTTTGAATAATGTTAATACAAATATAAAGAGATGTTGTAAAATAGATAAAATAGTAAATACACTAGTCAAATATTTTTCATAGGTAATAACTATACTTTCCAATATATATTAAAAAATAAAATAAATATTTTATTAAAGAGAATAAACAAAAAATAAAATAAACCTTTAATGAAATGATCAAAATACGAGATTAGAAAATGATTGGCTGAGAAAAAAAAACAGATGGAAAGAAAAAGGAATGCAGAAAATAAAATCGATAAGAAAGCAAAAAGTAAATTTTATCGGAAAATAAAAATTTACAAACAAAAATCAACAAATAAATATTTAATTAGTAAAAAAAGCGCTTCAGCCCTTTGGAGTGGAAATAACGCTTTTGTTTCATAATGAAAGGGTCAGTGAATCCTGTCATAAAATTTTTTTTTAATGTTTGACAATCAATATAAAATACGAGTAAATCCTAC
>JAKCPI010025677.1:0-12826 GCA_023213315.1 Euborellia annulipes | reverse complement strand
TGTGCTCTAGCCACCAGACCGGAGCACGGCATTCTGATATTTAAACTAGCTGAGATCACTAAAAGGTTGACGAAAGTTTCGTATTTGAGTCCGATTCTCCCGAAAACTAATTTAGTGATCTCAGCTAGTTTAAATATCCGAATGTCGTGCTGTGGTCTAGTGTTTAGGGGACACTGAGTACAAATCGGTGGATCCGTGGTTCAACTGATTTTGTTGCCCGAGTATTTGAAGCTATTTATTTGGGTTATTTGGGTAGCGCTAATTCCAAAAATGCCATCAGTTTTGCCCCATCACGTTAAATTTTAGAGCTATAGAGATAATTAATTAAATTTTAATATGCTCTAATGTGGCTCTTATTTTGAACCTAGATTTTTTTAAGGCTTTACTTTACTCCTTAAAAATATGCAGATAGATTAATTAAATAGGAATAAAAAGTTTCAGCCCAATCGGAGGTCATTTAGACGTGCCGCAAACGGCTAAAAGTTAGGAAAAACGTAAGTATCGATACCGAGTTGGTATTGATACTTTGCGACCGATATAGAATAGAATAGAATAGAATAGAATAAGTTTTTATTATAGCTCTCAGGACCACGTGTCCTGTTATGAGCCTGACAAATAATTTTACAGATTTTTCATTTTTTCTTTTTTTTTTTTTTTTTTTACTATATACTGTATCGAGGAAGCAAAAGTATCGATACCTCAGTGGTATCGTTTCATTCCTATTTGATCAACATCATTAAAAAGAAAAAATATATCGATTTTTCAGGGAGAGCTACGAAAAACATTTTCTGTTCTTGAGGATATATTAAGAAATAGAGTCGGACTAAGCCGAACGCACAACTTTGCCCACCCACTATTCAAGAAAAGAAATATTGCCCCTCTCAGAACCTCCCCCCTAATGGTCAGATGTTATACATATTATATATCATTTTACACGGGAGGAAGTCTAGTTTCTGAATATATAAAAAAATTATAGTTTATATAAGAAAAAAATATTTGTCCTCCCCCTAGAGCCGCCCTAATGGTCCGATGTTTACCAAAAGCTTTTCAATTCTTGGCCTCTAGTTTATGGGTGAAAAAATTTAAAACAATTGAACAAATAGTTTTTGAGTTTTCGTTGACGAAAGAAATTACCACAGACATACACACACACACACATGCACACACAGACATCATTCCAAAAAACTACTTAAATGGATCTCAAAACGCATTTTGGCAGCTTCAGAAAAATTTCGATATTTTTTTTACGATTACAATAACTTTACATGCCCAACCTACGGTTGATGGGCATAGTTAAAAAGTAATATAATTTAAATTGATATATATGTATATAATTTCTGATTAACTTCAAATGTGTAATGATGTTTGTTAGCCATTAATTTGAATGACTTCTCTAATTTAATAGCAGCTATATAAAAATTTTTTTTTCCTTATCTTCTTTTTATTATAATTTAATTTGTATATTAATTATCCGGTATAACGCGTTACGTCGTAGCTACCGTACTACTTGAAATTTCTCCGCGTCAATGTACTTTCCTTGATTTTCTTGTTTTATTAAGATTTCTCTTCTCTCTATTTTCCCTTTTTGTTTTACTATCATTACTAGGTGACATCAATTGCTGCGACATTCTTTCTGGTTTTCTCTAACCTGCTCTTCCTTCGTTTAATCTATTTTTTTATGCAAGTTTACTTTTTTTTCTATTTAATGAATGGACATCCAATTTCATGGTCATCGGTTACTAAATAACGTCTTTTTCTCTACGAAAGTTTTCCACTTGGGATAGAGAGATAGATACATTCAATAGTTTCACAGTGAGGCGTTTCCGGGCTGGTTCATCGCTCCCAGGGCGAAGACCTTGACTTTTGGCGCTCCCTTGTAGAGGTAAAGCCCTTCGTCCCGCGCACGATAAGGTGACTGAACCAAGGACAGGTTTAAATCATAAAAGCGCAAATTAAGTGCCAGCGATTTATCATCAGCTTTATTTAGTAGCTATCAAATATGTATCCGAAAAAGATTTTCCCGAAGGGGTTGAAGAGGTCTTTGAACTCCCTCTTTCATAGAGTTACAATTATCTCACAGGTAAAAAAATAAAAGTATTGCGAACCGACAAAAGAGTAATAAAAAATTATTTAACCACACGTTGAACCAGAGAAGACGAATTATTAATGGCCTTACCTCTATTATAACAATAAAAAAAAAAATTAATTTACACAAAAAAATTATTTTATACAGTAGGCCTATATTTTTTAAGTCTCTAATTTAATTTCTTTAATTCTTCGAGAAAAATTACCTTTGTTTTTTTGGCAAAAACGATGGGACAAAAGGATAAAAATCTGGTGTGACTGATCCTCACAGCACGAAACTTTCTCTTGCTTTCAGTAATTGAAAGCTGTGTTCTGTGCTTGCACACCAGATTTTTTGTGTCGACATATATTTAGTACATGATACATTTGAATTGAAGATGTCAAATACATAATAAACATTTATATTTTGATATGAGGATAAAGGCAGCCAAGGTGAAAAATAAAATAAAATTTTTATATTTTTTGTCGACGTTTCGAGTGTTGATCGCACTCTTCATCAGGACCTACGATCAGTCAGACAATTTTATTGTTTGGATAGATAATTTACACAAGAGTTAAGAAAATTAAAAAATAGTATAAGATACATACAAAAATGATGTCATATTGTCGGGTTTGTTGACATGGCAGTGTAAGCAACGCTTTTACCAATTTAAGCCCACGGGGGCTTGGAGAAGTTGGTAGCGTGCCTACCTTCTATACCGAACGTCGCGGGTTCGGACCCCAGGCAGTCTGATAATTTTATTTAAGGCATTTGGATACCAAATGACTTAAATAAAAAAATGCCTGGACCCCACAATAGATATATTTACTTCAACGGTTATCGTAAAAGTCTCAAATGGCCTGATGTTGCCGAAAAGACCGTGTGAATGTGTGTGCGAATCTGAGTGTGAATGAGAAAAGTGTGAATGTTTTTTAAAAAAAAAAAAAAAAAAAAAAAAAAAAAAAAAAAACCAATTTATATTTATTAAATTATCTATCTATTACAATAACATTGTTTGACTGATCGTAGGTCCTGATGAAGAGTGCGATGGGCACTCGAAACGTCGAAAAAAAAAATTATTTTATTTTTTATATTGGCTGTCTTTATGCCACATTCTCATATCATAATATCCAGCCATCACGAAACAACGAGTATTTATATTTTGTTACCATGGCAAAGATTTTTCCTATCTTTCCTATGAAGTGCAAGATTTCAATGGCAAAATGAGAATATACATTTTAAAGAGCATCTAAAAAATAATTGATTTATGAATTTGAATCAAAAATCGTTAGTGCAAATTTTGAGAAAATCAAAAAAAAATCTGGTGTGACTGGCGCACAGCACACAACTTTCTCTTACCTTCGGTAATCGAAAGTTGTGCACTGTGCTTGTCACACCAGATTTTTCGTGTCGACATGTATTTAGTTCCCGACAGTAGGGTACAATTGAATTCAAGATGTAAAATTTATAAGTATGGGAAAATATTTATATTTTGTTACCATGGCAACCATTTCTCCTATCCTTCCCTATGAAATACAAGAGTAAAGTGGTCTTCAGAAGATTTCAATCGCAAAATGAGAATATACATTTTAAAGAGCATCTAAAAAATAATTGATTTTTGAATTTTAAAAAAAATCGTTGGAGCAAATTTTGAGAAAATCGAAAAAACTGAAAAAGTACATCAGTAAAGTACTAGTACTCTTTGGCCGATTTTGATTAAAAGCTTATTTTTCCGGTCCCGGGGGGTGGTTAACTTAAATATAAAATTTCAACCTCATAGCTCAATTCCTTCATGCTTAAAATTGAACACACACACACACACACACACACACACACACCGCAGAGAGAGAGACAGACAGACAGACCATGTCGCGAAAACCACTTTTTTTGGATTCAGGGGACCTCAAACGTGAAGATCCATCAAAATCTCGACATCGAATTTTTGACATGAATCCAATACTTTCTCTCTATATATATATTACATATATACATAGGTAAGAGAAAGTAAAAACTGAAAAAGCACATCAAGTAAAGTACTATTTAGGATTTCGATTCTTTTTAAATTGTTGTACACTCTACTGTAAACTGCCCGTGTCATTGGTACTGTTGCTGTACGTGCAGTAAAAGTGATAAATAAATAAATAAAGTACTTAGTAATCTTCGTTCAAAAGCTTCGAGTTTCAGGGGGGTACCTAACTTAAATATAAAATTTCAACCTTGAGATATTTTGTTCACAGACAGATTATGTTGTAAAAACATCCCTCAATCCATTTTGACTAGTTTCGTTGTGATGTCTGTACGCATGAAAGTATTTATAATCTCAAAACTCATGACCATCACTGAATTCATTTTGACAAGTTGTTTCGTGACGTCAGTACGTATGTACGTAGCATATGTAATTAGTCATATGTATCTCCCAAAACTCAAAAACGGCTAGTCATAGAAAGATAAAATTTTGTATTTAGAACTGTTTTAACATCTAGTAGTATATCTCCCTTTTTGGTTACAATAGGGTATTCAAAAAGGGCACTTGAAGGGTTTTGTAGAATTTCCATATACTATAGTAACTCAAAAAATAGCTAACCAGAAAAAGTTGAAATTTTGTAATTGGAATTTTTAAAAAATCTATAATAGTTATATACGTGCGATTTTGATTCAAGTAAATTTGATATAAATTTATATATATAAAATATATTTAAGCTTATAATGTTATCTATGATAGCTCCGCCAATATCTTGAAAGATAATAAATATGGTAAATATTAAAACAAAGAAACAACTTATTTTTCCGGGATGTTTGATTAATTATCTTGACTACATGTTTATTTTTATATAGATTTAATCAAAACTAGATAATCCAGCCTTGGATTGGGTAATTTCTTCCAAGGTGAAATTTTTAAATATTTCCGCCATATAATATTTGA
The DNA here is from genome assembly GCA_023213315.1 of Euborellia annulipes. NCBI lineage: Eukaryota > Metazoa > Arthropoda > Insecta > Dermaptera > Anisolabididae > Euborellia > Euborellia annulipes. Next base: position 7,838 of record JAKCPI010025677.1, on the reverse strand, counting down.
ACAAGATATTAGCCTAAAAATTTATAATTTAATAAAGCTAGAAACGTGAAAGAACACGAGAAGCATATTGCAATAAGATTTAATGAATTGATTTAATTATTTAAGTTTCAAATATCACGAACGTCTAAATGAGGATGGAGCAATTAGTCATTAATATAAAATATTAATCCGAAATTAGACAAGAAAATATGACTGTCCTTTAATTGAAGAGATTACTTGTCGAAGATAGGCAAGCGTGGGGTTTTTATAAAAAGAAAAAAAAATTTTTTGCTCTCTGTCTATTAACATCAAATTGAAAATCATTTTCCTCTAGTAGCTCATTAATTATTTTAATACCAAATTAAGACCTCTTAATATTTTTTATATAATTAGGTTTAATAGTTAAATTATTAGTAAAAATAAAAATATAGACCTACTCACAAAATTTTGAGAACAGAGACGATAACTTTGAAGCAGTCAGTCTCTCGGATCTCTGCTCACTGAAGAATGAAGATAAACCAAAGTCCAATTCAAACGTGTTAGAATTTGTTGCATCCTGCAAAAGGGAAGAGGTTTGTTAAAACTTTTAAAAATCGAACATTATTGGAAATATGAATAATAAAATTAAATACTAAATCATTTGATTCATATTATTTTGAAGTATTTGTTTTTACTTTCTTTTACCCATATATGTAATATATAGAAAGTATTGAATTCATGTAAAAATTTCGATGTCGAGATTCTGATGGATGCACTCTTTTTTAATGTCCCCTTAGTCCAAAAAAGTGGTTTTCGCAACATGGTCTGGCTATGTGTCTGTGAAAAAAATATCTCAAGTACGAAAAGAGCTAAGAGGCTGAAATTTTATATTTATCTCATTTTATTTTTTCCCGGGGGAAGCATTTGAACAAAATCTACCAAAGAGTACTAGTACTTTACCGATGTGCTTTTTCAGTTTTTAAACGCTTTCATTTAACTTACTCTTTCAAGGTCACCAACTTTTATGGCTTTGTTAAGGACACTTCCCGATGAGCTAGAGGTGTGAAATTTGATATTTAAGAGTCATTTTTGATGACGCAAATTGTGAGTTTGGTCTATTTTGATCAAAACCACCATATAGGGCGTCATCAAAAAATGACTCTTAAGTATCCCATTTCACACCTCTAGCCCATCGGGAAGTCTTTTGAAATTACATTAATTCGCGAAGGGTTTCAAATAAAGTACCACATTAGTTTGGTCTATTTTGATCAAAACCACCATATAGTGGCGTCATCAAAAATGACTCTTAAGTATTACATTTCACACCTTTAGCCCATCGGGAAGTCTTTTGAAATTACATTAATTCGCGAAGGGTTTCAAATAAAGTACCACATTAGTTTGGTCTATTTTGATCAAAACCACCATATAGTGGCGTCATCAAAAATGACTCTTAAGTATTACATTTCACACCTTTAGCCCATCGGGAAGTCTTTTGAAATTACATTAATTCGCGAAGGGTTTCAAATAAAGTACCACATTAGTTTGGTCTATTTTGATCAAAACCACCATATAGTGGCGTCATCAAAAATGACTCTTAAGTATTACATTTCACACCTCTAGCCCATCGGGAAGTCTTTTGAAATTACATTAATTCGCGAAGGGTTTCAAATAAAGTACCACATTAGTTTGGTCTATTTTGATCAAAACCACCATATAGTGGCGTCATCAAAAATGACTCTTAAGTATTACATTTCACACCTCTAGTCCATCGGGAAGTCTTTTGAAATTACATTAATTCACGAAGGGTTTCAAATAAAGTACCACATTAGTTTGGTCTATTTTGATCAAAACCACCATATAGTGGCGTCATCAAAAATGACTCTTAAGTATTACATTTCACACCTCTAGCCCATCGGGAAGTCTTTTGAAATTACATTAATTCACGAAGGGTTTCAAATAAAGTACCACATTAGTTTGGTCCATTTTGGTAAAACCAAACTCACAATTTGCGTCATCAAAAATGACTCTTAAATATCAAATTTCACACCTCTAGCTCATCGGGAAGTGTCCTTAACAAAGCCATAAAGTTGGTGACCTTGAAAGAGTAAGTTAAATAAAAGCATTTAAAAACTGAAAAAGCACATCGGTAAAGTACTAGTACTCTTTGGTAGATTTTGTTCAAATGCTTCCCAGGGAAAAAATAAAATGAGATAAATATAAAATTTCAACCTCTTAGCTCTTTTCGTACTTGAGATATTTTTTTCACACACATAGCCAGACCATGTTGCGAAAACCACTTTTTTGGACTAAGGGGACATTAAAAAGAGTGCATCCATCAGAATCTCGACATCGAAATTTTTACATGAATCCAATACTTTCTATATATTACATATATAGGTAAAAGAAAGTAAAAACAAATACTTCAAAATAATATGAATCAAATGATTTAGTATTTAATTTTATTATTCATATTTCCAATAATGTTCGATTTTTAAAAGTTTTAACAAACCTCTTCCCTTTTGCAGGATGCAACAAATTCTAACACGTTTGAATTGGACTTTGGTTTATCTTCATTCTTCAGTGAGCAGAGATCCGAGAGACTGACTGCTTCAAAGTTATCGTCTCTGTTCTCAAAATTTTGTGAGTAGGTCTATATTTTTATTTTTACTAATAATTTAACTATTAAACCTAATTATATAAAAAATATTAAGAGGTCTTAATTTGGTATTAAAATAATTAATGAGCTACTAGAGGAAAATGATTTTCAATTTGATGTTAATAGACAGAGAGCAAAAAATTTTTTTTTTTCTTTTTATAAAAACCCCCACGCTTGCCTATCTTCGACAAGTAATCTCTTCAATTAAAGGACAGTCATATTTTCTTGTCTAATTTCGGATTAATATTTTATATTAATGACTAATTGCTCCATCCTCATTTAGACGTTCGTGATATTTGAAACTTAAATAATTAAATCAATTCATTAAATCTTATTGCAATATGCTTCTCGTGTTCTTTCACGTTTCTAGCTTTATTAAATTATAAATTTTTAGGCTAATATCTTGTTCAAATATTATATGGCGGAAATATTTAAAAATTTCACCTTGAAGAAATTACCCAATCCAAGGCTGGATTATCTAGTTTTGATTAAATCTATATAAAAATAAACATGTAGTCAAGATAATTAATCAAACATCCCGGAAAAATAAGTTGTTTCTTTGTTTTAATATTTACCATATTTATTATCTTTCAAGATATTGGCGGAGCTATCATAGATAACATTATAAGCTTAAATATATTTTATATATATAAATTTATATCAAATTTACTTGAATCAAAATCGCACGTATATAACTATTATAGATTTTTAAAAAATTCCAATTACAAAATTTCAACTTTTTCTGGTTAGCTATTTTTGAGTTACTATAGTATATGGAAATTCTACAAAACCCTTCAAGTGCCCTTTTTGAATACCCTATTGTAACCAAAAAGGGAGATATACTACTAGATGTTAAAACAGTTCTAAATACAAAATTTTATCTTTCTATGACTAGCCGTTTTTGAGTTTTGGGAGATACATATGACTAATTACATATGCTACGTACATACGTACTGACGTCACGAAACAACTTGTCAAAATGAATTCAGTGATGGTCATGAGTTTTGAGATTATAAATACTTTCATGCGTACAGACATCACAACGAAACTAGTCAAAATGGATTGAGGGATGTTTTTACAACATAATCTGTCTGTGAACAAAATATCTCAAGGTTGAAATTTTATATTTAAGTTAGGTACCCCCTGAAACTCGAAGCTTTTGAACAAAGAGTACTAGTACTTTATTTATTTATTTATCACTTTTACTGCACGTACAGCAACAGTACCAATGACACGGGCAGTTTACAATAGATTGTACAACAATTTAAAAAGAATCGAAATCCTAAATAGTACTTTACTTGATGTGCTTTTTCAGTTTTTACTTTCTCTTACCTATGTATATATGTAATATATATATAGAGAGAAAGTATTGGATTCATGTCAAAAATTCGATGTCGAGATTTTGATGGATCTTCACGTTTTGAGGTCCCCTGAATCCAAAAAAGTGGTTTTCGCGACATGGTCTGTCTGTCTCTCTCTCTCTCTCTCTGTGTGTGTGTGTGTGTGTGTGTGTGTGTGTTCAATTTTAAGCATGAAGGAATTGAGCTATGAGGTTGAAATTTTATATTTAAGTTAACCACCCCCGGACCGGAAAAATAAGCTTTTAATCAAAATCGGCCAAAGAGTACTAGTACTTTACTGATGTACTTTTTCAGTTTTTTTCGATTTTCTCAAAATTTGCTCCAACGATTTTTTTTAAAATTCAAAAATCAATTATTTTTTAGATGCTCTTTAAAATGTATATTCTCATTTTGCGATTGAAATCTTCTGAAGACCACTTTACTCTTGTATTTCATAGGAAAGGATAGGAGAAATGGTTGCCATGGTAACAAAATATAAATATTTTCCCATACTTATAAATTTTACATCTTGAATTCAATTGTACCCTACTGTCGGAAACTAAATACATGTCGACACGAAAAATCTGGTGTGACAAGCACAGTGCACAACTTTCGATTACCGAAGGTAAGAGAAAGTTGTGTGCTGTGCGCCAGTCACACCAGATTTTTTTTTTTTTTTGATTTTCTCAAAATTTGCACCAACGATTTTGATTCAAATTCATAAATCAATTATTTTTTAGATGCTCTTTAAAATGTATATTCTCATTTTGCCATTGAAATCTTGCACTTCATAGGAAAGATAGGAAAAATCTTTGCCATGGTAACAAAATATAAATACTCGTTGTTTCGTGATGGCTGGATATTATGATATGAGAATGTGGCATAAAGACAGCCAATATAAAAAATAAAATAATTTTTTTTTTCGACGTTTCGAGTGCCCATCGCACTCTTCATCAGGACCTACGATCAGTCAAACAATGTTATTGTAATAGATAGATAATTTAATAAATATAAATTGGTTTTTTTTTTTTTTTTTTTTTTTAAAAAACATTCACACTTTTTTCTCATTCACACTCAGATTCACACACACATTCACACGGTCTTTTCGGCAACTTAGGCCATTTAAGACTTTTACGATAACCGTTGAAATAAATATATCTATTGTGGGGTCCAGGCATTTTTATTTAAGTCATTTGGTATCCAAATGCCTTAAATAAAATTATCGGACTGCCTGGGGTCCGAACCCGCGACGTTCGGTATAGAAGGTAGGCACGCTACCAACTACTCCAAGCCCCGTGGGCTTAAATTGGTAAAAACGTTGCTACACTGCCATGTCAACAAACCCGACAATATGACATCATTTTTGTATGTATCTTATACTATTTTTTAATTTTCTTAACTCTTGTGTAAATTATCTATCCAAACAATAAAATTGTCTGACTGATCGTAGGTCCTGATGAAGAGTGCGATCAACACTCGAAACGTCGACAAAAAATATAAAAATTTTATTTTATTTTTCACCTTGGCTGCCTTTATCCTCATATCAAAATATAAATGTTTATTATATATTTGACATCTTCAATTCAAATGTATCGTACTAAATATATGTCGACACAAAAATCTGGTGTGCAAGCACAGAACACAGCTTTCAATTACTGAAAGCAAGAGAAAGTTTTGTGCTGTGAGATCAGTCACACCAGATTTTTATCCTTTTGTCCCATCGTTTTTGCCAAAAAAACAAAGGTAATTTTTCTCGAAGAATTAAAGAAATTAAATTAGAGACTTAAAAAATATAGGCCTACTGTATAAAATAATTTTTTTGTGTAAATTAATTTTTTTTTTATTGTTATAATAGAGGTAAGGCCATTAATAATTCGTCTTCTCTGGTCCAACGTGTGGTTAAATAATTTTTATTACTCTTTTGTCGGTTCGCAATACTTTTATTTTTTTTTACCTGTGAGATAATTCTAACTCTATGAAAGAGGGAGTTCAAAGACCTCTTCAACCCCTTCGGGAAAATCTTTTCGGATACATATTTGATAGCTATAAATAAAGCTGATGATAAATCGCTGGCACTTAATTTGCTTTTATGATTTAAACCTGTCCTTGGTTCAGTCACCTTATCGTGCGCGGGACGAAGGGCTTTACCTCTACAAGGGGCGCCAAAAGTCAAGGTCTTCGCCCTGGGAGCGATGAACCAGCCCGGAAACGCCTCACTGTGAAACTATTGAATGTATCTATCTCTCTCTATCCCAAGTGGAAAACCTTCGTAGAGAAAAGACGTTATTTAGTAACCGATGACCATGAAATTGGATGTCCATTCATTAAATAGAAAAAAAAAAGTAAACTTGCATAAAAAAATAGATTAAACGAAGGAAGAGCAGGTTAGAGAAAACCAGAAAGAATGTCGCAGCAATTGATGTCACCTAGTAATGATAGTAAAACAAAAAGGGAAAATAGAGAGAAGAGAAATCTTAATAAAACAAGAAAATCAAGGAAAGTACATTGACGCGGAGAAATTTCAAGTAGTACGGTAGCTACGACGTAACCTTTATACCGGATAATTAATATACAAATTAAATTATAATAAAAAGAAGATAAGAGAAAAAAAAAATTTTTATATAGCTGCTATTAAATTAGAGAAGTCATTCAAATTAATGGCTAACAAACATCATTACACATTTGAAGTTAATAAGAAATTATATACATATATATCAATTTAAATTATATTACTTTTTAACTATGCCCATCAACCGTAGGTTGGGCATGTAAAGTTATTGTAATCGTAAAAAAAATATCGAAATTTTTCTGAAGCTGCCAAAATGCGTTTTGAGATCCATTTAAGTAGTTTTTGGAATGATGTCTGTGTGTGCATGTGTGTGTGTGTATGTCTGTGGTAATTTCTTTCGTCAACGAAAACTCAAAAACTATTTGTTCAATTGTTTTAAATTTTTTTCACCCATAAACTAGAGGCCAAGAATTGAAAAGCTTTTGGTAAACATCGGACCATTAGGGCGGCTCTAGGGGGGAGGACAAATATTTTTTCTTATATAAACTATAATTTTTTTTATATATTCAGAAACTAGACTTCCTCCCGTGTAAAATGATATATAATATGTATAACATCTGACCATTAGGGGGGAGGTTCTAGGGGGGCAATATTTCTTTCTTGAATAGTGGGTGGGCAAAGTTGTGCGTTCGGCTTAGTCCGACTCTATTTCTTAATATATCCTCAAGAACAGAAAATGTTTTTCGTAGCTCTCCCTGAAAAATCGATATATTTTTTCTTTTTAATGATGTTGATCAAATAGGAAATTTGAAACGATACCACTGAGGTATCGATAATACTTTTTACCGATACAGTATAGTAAAAAAAAAAAAAAAAGAAAAAAATGAAAAATCTGTAAAATTATTTTGTCAGGCTCATAACAGGCTTGTAGTCCTGAGAGCTATAATAAAAACTTATTCTATTCTATTCTATTCTATTCTATAATGGTCGCAAAGTATCAATACCAACTCGGTATCGATACTTACGTTTTTCCTAACTTTTAGCCGTTTGCGGCACGTCTAAATGACCTCCGATTGGGCTGAAACTTTTTATTCCTATTTAATTAATCTATCTGCATATTTTTAAGGAGTAAAGTAAAGCCTTAAAAAAATCTAGGTTCAAAATAAGAGCCGCATTAGAGCATATTAAAATTTAATTAATTATCTCTATAGCTCTAAAATTTAACGCCATAGTGCAAAACTGATGGCATTTTTGGAATTAGCGCTACCCAAATAACCCAAATAAATAGCTTTCAAATACTCGGGCAACAAAAAATGTTGAACCACGTACCGATTTGTACTCAGTGTCCCCTAAACACTAGACCACAGCACGACAT